>JAODAL010019738.1:0-71200 GCA_025379985.1 Phyllomedusa bahiana | reverse complement strand
GAAATTAACATCCACAACAGTCAATGGATACGTCTACATCTTAGGCAAACACACTTAGGTTATAAAAGTCACAGAAAAAAAGTCACAGACCATTTACTATCCCTGTCTTGTACCACAGCCTGACCCTTAAACCTGCATCCCCACAAATTAAAAAGTGCCAGAAGGCAGTATGATTTTGAACCATCATGTTATTGAACTGGACATTGAATATCCCTGTCTGGAACGCAGCATGAGCCCCAAACCTGCATGACCCCCACATTTAAAAAGTGCCGGAAAAAGGAGTCTTTCAACCACCATTTTAGTTGAACTGGACATTGACTATACCTGTCCTGGGCCACAGCATGAGCCCAAACCTGCATGACCCCCACATTTAAAAAGTGCCGGAAAAAGGAGTCTTTCAACCACCATTTTAGTTTCACTGGACATTGACTATACCTGTCCTGGGCCACAGCATGAGCCCAAACCTGCATGACCCCCACATTTAAAAAGTGCCGGAAAAAGGAGTCTTTCAACCACCATTTTAGTTTCACTGGACATTGACTATACCTGTCCTGGGCCACAGCATGAGCCCCAAACCTGCATGACCCCACATTTAAAAAGTGCCGGAAAAAGGAGTCTTTCAACCACCATTTTAGTTGAACTGGACATTGACTATACCTGTCCTGGGCCACAGCATGAGCCCCAAACCTGCATGACCCCCACATTTAAAAAGTGCCGGAAAAAGGAGTCTTTCAACCACCATTTTAGTTTTTACTGGACATTGACTATACCTGTCCTGGGCCACAGCATGAGCCCCAAACCTGCATGACCCCCACATTTAAAAAGTGCCGGAAAAAGGAGTCTTTCAACCACCATTTTAGTTTCACTGGACATTGACTATACCTGTCCTGGGCCACAGCATGAGCCCCAAACCTGCATGACCCCCACATTTAAAAAGTGCCGGAAAAAAGGAGTCTTTCAACCACCATTTTAGTTTCACTGGACATTGACTATACCTGTCCTGGGCAACAGCATGAGCCCAAACCTCACATTTAAAAAGTGCCGCAAAAAGGAGTCTTTCATACCACCATTTTAAGTTGCACTGGACATTGACTATAACTGTCGTGGGCACAGCATGAGCCCAAACCGTGTGATGAACCCCACATTTAAAAAGTGCCGGAAAAAGGAGTCTTTCAACCACCATTTTAGTTGAACTGGACATTGACTATACCTGTCCTGGGCCACAGCATGACCCAGGGCCGGAGTTACAGTGGGTGCGGTGAAAGCCCAGGCTGGCGTCCGTCATCTATTAACACGCAGGTTAAATGCCCTGATGACGCAGCAACGAAAACTGTCGTGCTGAAGCAGAGTGCGGAAGCGGAAGTGTGAGATCTCCAGCCTTCCTCTGTACACAGTCAATACTGGGTAGCGCTTGCCCCTCCGTATGAGTGTGGACCAATTGAGCTTCACTTGGAAATACTGGTGGTTAACGCTCTGTTACACCCAGGTGCCCTTTATCTTGGCATTCTTTTTCTCATTTTACTCAACGTGCTGGAGGAAATGGTCTCTGTACTTTGTTCTCTGTCTGTGCTCCATACTCCATGTCCTCTGAATAACCTACATCTGGTCAAGTTTTCCTGTACCTCCCTTGTACAATTCAGAGGAATTTTTTTAACAGCTATTTTGTACATGCAAGTTTTTTAGTACTTTAATTCTAGAAAACACATTTTTAAAATAGGATGGAATCCCACCATGTCTTTGTTTCTCTTTTTTTCATTGCATTAAATGGGTTGTCTCAAAACCAGGATTGATAGCGATTGTTAATGATTTCTTGCAAAAACAAGTAAATTGAAATTTGTGTCCATTAACAGTGTCCTACATTTCATGTTTCTGGACAGCACCTTACACCTTGAGCCAAATCTTGACAATTGTGAAGAACAAATGTCGGTTAGAAACTACCTTTTCATTTTTTTAGAATAGGACTGTAGTATAGCTGCACTTGTCACAGCAAAATGCCCCCAAAATTCAAAAGCATGACCCTAGAGCCACTTTGGTCATTGTGAAGAACAAAGTTGTCTGTTTGAAACAACATTTTTTAGAATAGGGCAACCTGTAGTGTAGTATAGATGCATGGTTCACAGGCAAAATGCCCCCCAAAAATTCAAAGCATGACACTTGTGCCACTTTGGTCAATTTTGTGTAGAAGAACAAATGTCTATTAGAAACAACATTTTTTTTAAATAGGACCTGTAGTATTGTGCTTGCATTTCAAAGCACGCATGCCCAAAAAATTATAAAAAATGATTCTCAGCCACTTGTTAAAAATTTTGAGGTGAGAAATGCACTTAGAAGCCACATTTCTGTTACAATTGGACCATGATTATTGCTGTATCGCACAGCTACATGACCCACAAAAAATCTATACAATTAAATTATGACTTCTCAGCCCAATATTAAAAACATTGTGAGGAGGAAATCGCCACTTAAAGCCACATTTCTGTTCCAAAGGACCATAGTATAAGCTGTATCTCACAGCAACATGACCCCATAAAAATTGATAATATGAATTTATCAGCACTATTAAAAAATTTGTGAGGCGAGAAAGCAAATGCCACTTAGAAGTCAACTTTTCTGT
The DNA here is from genome assembly GCA_025379985.1 of Phyllomedusa bahiana. Lineage (NCBI taxonomy): Eukaryota > Metazoa > Chordata > Amphibia > Anura > Hylidae > Phyllomedusa > Phyllomedusa bahiana. The sequence goes on along the minus strand of JAODAL010019738.1, from coordinate 68,586 downwards.
TCCAAAGTACCATGATTTATTGCTGTATATCACAGCAACTGACCTCAAAACCTTGACCAATGCCGAAAAACTTCTTATAAGATAAAGTGAGTAAATGGAATTCGGTTTGTCATGAAACCTTGCTGTCTTTGACAGTCCTCCGAACAGCAAAACAGCAAAATGAAACTGTTGGGAAAAGAGAATAAAAAAAATCTGCCTGTAAGAAATAATGATCATTTTTAAAAAAAAGATTTTCAAGTGAGGCCATTTCGTTTGAAAAGAATGTGAAGTAGACGGAACTAATCGTGACCTCGGCATTTGGGGCCACAACATCATTCTGAGATCCATGGGCCTGATTCATTTGATGTGAAAGTCAAAAGATCCACATTATCTGTGGAATGCTGATGCGTTTGTCTGTAATGACTCCTCCAGCTGTGCTGAAGGTCCGCTCAGATACTGACGCTAGGCTGCTGGGGCAGGACAACCACCTCTATGGGTGACGAGCCAGCTCGGGGACATTCCGTCCATTTTGGATACCCAGAAAGAAGTCTATGGGTCCGGAACCCACATGCTCAAAAACATCGGTGTGAGAGCAGATAGTCTGCACAATGATCTTAAGCTTGATCTTGTGTGTTGGATGTGTGCCCTGCATTGAATTGCGTTGGTGATGGTGGGTAAACAAAGATGCCAGAAGGATCACACCCATTGGCTTCATGCCACCTTGCCTGTGCTGCCGCTACGCCTACTTGGCCTACTATACTGCTGTCACCGTCGCTGATGTTGTTCACACCGTGACATTTGGGGAAGTGTAAGCTTGACGCAAACAGATGTCTCCAGTTGATTCAATTCAGCAAGGTTCCCATTTCCTGCATTTTCTCTTCTATTTGGGTGGGTGGAAGGAATATGCTGATTTTGTTTTTGTACGGGGATCCAGGAGGTGGCCACCCAGTAACTGTTAGTTCATTTTGATGGCCATAATGCGAGGATCATGTTGGGAGGAAATGGAGCATCCAAGCACTCATGGTGAGAGATGGGAGCCTGATTTCCCACAGGCCTCTGGGTCGAGGGGGACTAGCACAACTGATCTTCCTCATCTTCCTCCTCGCACCTCAAATTCGACCGCCAACCTCTTTCAAGGCAGGGGATCTGTTCCGGTAACATCGGTTTTGTCTAGTGAATACCTCTCCTACTCCTCCTCCGCTGCCTCCCCCCGGCACAGCTTAAACACAGCCCATGTCTTGCCTAGATGATGCACCCTATATATAGAGAAGCCTGATGCGCCAACTTTGCACTAGCTCTGGACCCCGAAACCACTGACTATTGAAGACCGATGATGAAAATGTGAAAGCTGTCGGGCCTTATGGATTTTTGGACGGAGAGAAAGGGCTCCGTTCCACATTCTGTGTCCGTCTCCTCCTCCGTCAGCTGGCGGGGACCTGTTGTTTCAGAGTGTCCAACGATCGTTCAGGAACTAAGATCACCACAAATGCTCATGCTGACAAGGGCATTGTCCGCACTCGGCTGACCATTTGGGTGGCGCTTCTTCAAAACTGGCAAGGATGGTGCAGAGCTCTTTTCACCTTGACTTTTCAAACACCCCGAAGGTCCGTTACCGATGCTTGTCAGGCCATGTGTCACTTCGTACTGGAAATGGCCTTGCGCATGCATGCCACCACAATCGCTGGTGCATGTGTGAGGGTGGAAAGGAATTCCAGGTGTTGCCACGTTAAAAATGTGAGTCGGTGACGGGGAGACGACTGACTCTGCAACGCTGGGCCAGGCGGGACGAGCAGGGATCGCGAAAAAAACGGCGGAAGTAGCGAAGCTCAGACCTCGAGCCTTCTTCAGCAGGCAGTCCAGACCGCGGTTAGATCTTTGAAATTTTCTGGAGACGGACTGGGTTCATGACCTTGTGCCTGGAAGGATGTGCTACAGCTAACGATCTTAAGCGACGCAAGCAGAATTTCGTCCCGTTATCGCACACAACCTTGCTGGCACACGGTTTCTTGTCACCCAGCCAGCGCTCGGTCTCGTTGCTTAGAGCCGTCCACAGCTCCTGACCTGTGTGTGGCACGGTCTCCAAGGCAGATTTAATTTCAACCACTTGGGAATGGTGTCTCTGGGCACGTGATGCCAACAGTGGACCCCTTGGGGGAAAGTGCCCTGCACCCATCCTGCTGGTTTTGAGAGCGTGCGCTGAGCTTGAGTGCCACCGTTACCCCAGAGGACATCCACCCAGCTCACCCAGTGAGCTGTCACAGAGATTATAGCGGCCTTGGCCGTGCTTACTAGTCCATGTGTCGGTGGTGAGATGGACTTTTCCGGACCACAGATGCAGACAAATGCGCTTGAAATTTTAGATGACACGTGGCTGGCCAGGCAGGGACGGCTTTTCTGGCAAAGCAAATGTCTGATCTGGCATATGTATTGGGGGCATGGTGGGGCCATGATGTGGCGGGAACCCACCATCTGTGTCCACCAGACGGTAATGGCAACATCTTCACAAGGCCAAAGCCTGGCAATGCCGTCATTCCAGGCTTTTGGCTTTGTGGATGGTTTGGGTTAAAGTGTTTCTTCTGCTCCCAACCTGGAGACAGAAGGCTGGCTAGCTAGACTGGCCGCTGTACGGAGTGCAGGTTTGTAAAACTGGGCGGAAGGAACGAACGGGGTAGGATGGGGTCTCTGGTGGTGGCTGGTGGTACTCGGGCGTCGGTGGAGGTGAAGAGGAGGCTGATCCATGATCATTGACTCTGAGAGACATGGGCAGAAGCTGAGGATCGCTTGGTGGGTGGCGGAGGAGGAGGAGGCGTGAGACAGAGGGGTTGTGTACAGTGGGTTGGAGGCCCGGCGTGGTTCTGGCCTTTTTTGGCCAAGTGTTCCCTCCATTTCAACTCATTGCATTGCTGCATGTGACTGACAGTTGGTGGTGGTTAAACCACTTAATGTTCTTGCCTCTACTTATGCGTTTTATGGCAAAAGGCGGCCATTATGGGGACATCGCTGGGTGAATCAGAGGCTTGCTCAAAAGAGAAGGACCAGCTTGAGAGGTCCTGGACCTTTTTGACGGCGATAGCGAAGGAGCGGGGGTTTGCACGACCGTGGCTGGCGGAACGGAATCATATCAGCGGGACTTCGCGGGACCCGCCTCTCCCTTTTTGTGGCGGGGGGTCCCGGTATTGACACTACCCAATCGTCTTCCTCTCGTTCCACTGGTGAAGCGCCGCTCGGCAAAGCAAATTCTGCGGGAAAAGACCAGGATGGATCCGCAATGTCGTCCATCATCATCCATCACATAAACACCCAAGGTGAGATGACTTGGTCGTCCTGACTTTCTACATACAGAAGCTGCGGGCTACAAGCAAGGGGGCACTGCAACGTGCCCGAACCGCGTGGGATTTTTGCCGAGTTGACGGCTTACTTCACCTCCTCTCGATTGGCATCAGTAAACTGGCGTCAGAGCAGACTAAATCATTCCTCTTGATCTTTTAAACATGGCCTTATGACCCCCAACCGCATTTTGTCATCAAAGAGGTCTTTCAGGACAATGGGATTATCATCAAGTGGTGGTTACACGAGTTGACATTTGGGCTGCTTCATGTTGGACGGATGCTGATGAATGCTGATTGATGGACATTTGTGGACGTGACTGCAGAGGACGAGGAGGTAAGACTGCTAGATGCAGGTTGCATTATCCACTCGAAGGGAAAAATTTGGCGACGATGTTCATTACTTAGATTCACAGGGCCCTGACACAGCGTGACAGGCCGGTCGGGTCCTGCAACTGACGTATCCGCTGGCATGCGTGTTGTCGCCAGCAGGAGAGGAGCACACTTCTCTCGTACTCTACCTCACATGTGTACCCCCCTCTTTGCTCGCTTACACCTGCATTTTTAGCTCTCCATGTTCAGAAATATAAAAAATTTGAGAAGGTTGGATAATAGTTTTGGGAAAGTCTTTATTAAAGACGGCAAATCACAGATATTCTCAAATCCTCTAATCAAAACAAAATTGTGGATTCAAAATTTAACCTGCAAGGGTGTCTATCAACAATCTGGATCTGGGCAAAAGTAAAAAAAACACGTATCTGTTATGTTTTGGTATATTAAACGGTATTTTTTGCACCTTTTAATTCACCTGTGGTGAATATAGAATTGCTGTTTTAAGATTTACGTAGATGCTGCGTCAATTAACAGTGCTGGGTGCGAAAAATTAAAAAAAACACGTAACTGTTATGTTTTTATATAATAAACGGTATTTTTTGCACCTTTCAATTCACCTGTGGTGAATTTTAGAATTGCTGTTTTAAGTTTTACGTTAGTGCTGCGTCAATTGAACAGTGCTGGGTGCGCAAAATTCAAAAAAACACGTAACTGTTATGTATTGATATATAAACGTATTTTTTGCACCTTTAAATTCCAACCTGTGGTGATTATAGGAATTGCTGTTTTAAGATTTAAGTAGTGCTGACCTCAATAATCAGTTGATGGGTGCGAAAAAAGTCAAAAAAACACGTAAACTGTTATGTTTTGATATAATAAACAGGTCATTTATTGACCTTTCAATTCACTGTGAGTGAATATAGAATTTGCTGTTTTAAGTTTTACGTAGATGGCTGCGTACAATGAACAGTGCTGGGTGCGCAAAGAAAGTCAAAAAACACGTAACTGTTATGTTTTGATATAATAAACGGTATTTTTTGCACCTTTCAATTCACCTGTGGGAATATAGAATTGTGATTTAAGTTTACGTAGATGCTGCGTCATGAACAGTGGCTGGGGTGCGCAAAAGTCAAAAAACACGTAAAACTGTTATGTTTTGATATAATAAACGGTATTTTTTGCACCTTCAAATGTCACATGTGGGGAAATTATAGAATTGCTGTTTTAAAGATTTACGTGATGATGCGTCTATGAACAGATGCTGGAGTGCGCAAAAGTCAAAAAAAACACGTAACTGTTATGTTTTGATATAATAAACGGTATTTTTTGCACCTGTAAATTCAACTGTGGTGAATATAGAATTGCTGGTTTTTAAGATTTACGTTAGATCTGCACGTCAATGACACAGTGTGGGTGCGCAAAAGTCAAAAAAAACACGTAACCTGTTATGTTTTGATATAATAAATGGTATTTTTTGCACTTTCCAATTTCACTGTGGTGAATATAGAATTGCTGTTTTAAGATTACGTAGATTGCTGCGGTCAATGAACAGTGCTGGGTGCAGCAAAAGTCAAAAAAACACGTAACTGTTATGTTTTAATATTATAATGAGTATTTTTTGCACCTTTCAATTTTCACCTTGTTTTTATCCCCCCCCCCCACTGGTGGAATATAGAATGCTATGTTATAAGCATTACGTAGATGCTGCGTCATATGAACAGTGTGGGGTGCGCAAAAAGTCAAAATCACGTAACGTTATGTTTTTGATATAATAAACGGTTATTTTTTGCAGCTTTCAATTTCCCTGTGGTGAATATAGAATTGCTGTTTTAATATTTAAGTAGATTGCTGCTCAATGAAACAGTGCTGGGTGCGCCAAAGTAAAAAACACGTAACTGTTATGGTTTTGATATAATAACGGTTTTTTTGCACCTTTCAATTTCACTGTGGTGAATATAGAATTGCTGTTTTAAGATTTTACGTAGATGCTGCGTCAATGAAACAGGTGATGGGTGGCAAAAGTCAAAAAAACACGTAAAACGTATGTTTTGATATAATAACGGTAATTTTTTGACACCTTTCAAATACCTGTGGTGAATATAGAATTGCTGTTTTTATATTTACGTAGTTGCTTTTTTTAACTGACATCAATGAACAGTGCTGGGTGCGCAAAAGTCAAAAAACACGTAAACTATTATGTTTTGATTTAATCAAACGGTATTTTTTGCACCCTTTCAATTCACCTGTGGTGAATATAGAATTGCTGTCTTTAAGGATTTTTCGTAGTTGCTGCGTCAATGAACAAGTGCTGGGTGAGCACAAAAAAATGTCAAAAAAACACTGTAACTGTTATGTTTTGATATAATAAACGGTATTTTTTGAACCTTTGAATTCACCTGTTGTGAATATAGAATGGCTGTTTTAAGAATTTACGTAGATGCTACGTCAATGGAAACAGTGCTGGGTGCGCAAAAGTCCAAAAAAAAAACGTTAACTGTTATGTTTTTATATATAAACGGTATTTTTTGCACCTTTCAATTCACCTAGTGGTGAATATAGAATTGATGTTTTAAGATTTTCGTAGATGCTGCATCAATGAAAAACAGTGCTGGTGCGCAAAAAGCAAAAAACACGTAACTGTTATGTTTTGATATAATAAACGGTATTTTTTGCAACTTTCAATTCACCTGTGGTAATATAGAAAAATTGCTGTTTTTAAGATTTACGTAGATGCTGGTCTCAATGAACAGTGCGGGTGCGCAAAAGTCAAAAAAACACGTAACTGGTAGTTTTGATTATAATAAACGGTATTTTTGACACCTTAAATTCACCTGTGGTGAATATAGAATTGCTGTTTTAGATTTTACGTAGAGTGCTGCATCAATGAACAAGTTGCTGGTGTGCGCAAAAAAGTCAAAAAACAAAAAAACAACGGTTACTGTTATGTTTTGTTATAATAAACGGTTATTTTTGCACTTTCAATTCACCTGTGAGTGAATATAGAATTGCTGTTTTAAGATTTACGTAGATTGCTGCGTCAATGAACAGTGCTGGGTGCGCGCAAAAGTCAAAAAACACGTAACTGTGATGTTTTCGTACGATACACGGTTATTTTTGGCAACAACACCCCCTGTTCTGACTACAAGATTGCTGGTTTGTAATTTAAGTGGGCAAGGTGGATATATCAACAGTCACAGTGTGTAATGGGTAAATTGAACTACATAACTGAAATGTATTCGAACTGATAGTGGATAATAAATAGTGGGAGTTGTGTCGTTGTGCTAGCTAACAAAGAGACCTGCAGTTAATAGATATTATGTTTATCCAAAAAAAAATTTTTAAAAGTTCAGGCTGCCCAATATCCAGGAAATTATTTCAATAGCAAACTCGTTAATAATTAAGATATTCCACTACAATGTCTACACGTAGTCCTGGTGAACTTTATCCAGTGTTCTTTATAGAGAGTAGCTTGTCTGTGTTCGCCCGCGGGCCGCCCCCCCCCCACCCCCCGCTCCCACCGCCGTGATTTACAGCGGTAGAATGCTGCTCTTTAAAAATTCTCTAGCTAACTCATTAAAATCTTCAAATCTCTAATTAACTAAATTGGAAAGGATCACAGCTAATAGTAGAGGGTTTCTCTGTGCAGAAATTGACTTATTTCGCTGAGCTGTTTGGCCACAGGCAGAGCGCAGGTCCTAATCCCTATGAGACGCTGAGAGACCACTGAGGCTGAAACAGGAAACGCTGTTCTATTGTAAAACGAGGGTCATGTGATTTTTCCAGCCAATCGCAACCATACACATCCCAGTCATGAGTTCGGAACACACATCTCACCTGCTCATATTCATGTATAAATCTCATTTTGCTGGCCGCCAAAATTACGGGAAGAGCCGAAACAAGGCGCGATCCTTAATAGATGATGCACTGATTTTAACCTTAATTATCGCATGATCTGGAAATTTCGATCCACCATAACAAACCTTGCCGATTTCAACCTTTGTCGATAAAAATCGCTCAACACTACTCCTTTTAAAACAGGAATAAGAAGAGGTTTAAATGAATAAGAAACACGTTCTGCTGTCTTTCCCTGCAGAGCAGTTATATCAATCTGTAAGCTCAACCTGCTCTTTAACACGCTTCCTTACAGATAATTATTTCAATGTTCCACAGGTTCTCTTTAAAATCCTGATTTATTTATTTTAGGTCAGCAGATTGCACTGCCATTTCAACTGTTCACTCACGCACCTTTATATCACAAAGAATACTTAAATATTCTTTGAATATTCTTTGGACAAAAAAACTGACTCAAAGGTATTGGCCAAGCTCAATAAATAAGATAAAACAATTGTTAAACATTCACCCAGACTCCCACCTATTCTCTCTGTCTGGATGCAACTTTTTTCTGCCCTCTGGTATTGCAGAATGGAGGTCTAAAAGATCAACCTTTTTGTTACAAACGGGTAGGTGGCCCAGTGGTGGTACTCACACACCAGTTTTGTCTTGTTCCTTGTGAAGAAATGTTCATCAAGAAGGACATGAAAAAACAAATTACAACCCATCTAGTTAATTTTCTAAATGTTAATCCAACAATCACAGTTTTACAATTTGTCTAATATCTTGATTGGAGGACCTGCTCTTGTGGTGTCTGGAATTTTTAGAATTTGATTTTTCCTATGTTTACATGCTGTGTAGGTAAAAAATAGAACACTACTATCTTGAGGCCTTATTCAAACAAAAAAGGTGTTTAATGCTTGTTTTGCCTCCTTATCATTCATATAATGTTAGTACATATAAGGACTGTAATGAAATGAGAAGTTCAAATACAAAAACCAAGAGAATTCGCGCTTCATGTGCTACAGTGATTGTCTTTTTGTTTTATACATAGCTGTTGAAACAAAAAAAATGAAATCACATTTTCTATCCAAGTTAAGCAAGATTTAAAGCAGTTGTGGTTACCACGATAAAATCATAATAGGGCAGGAGAACCCCAGGGAGCTTAACAGGTCAAATTAATGTTATGTTAAAACTAACACATTTACGAGGTTTGGATCGTAACCTAAAAAAGATGTACAATGCTTCATTGAAGCTCACAAATCAGTTTATGCGGCAGCTCGTGTTTGTCATAATGTACTATACTTGACATCTGCAAGCTTGTGGGACTTTTTTAGTTCCCCAGGGATAAAATATGTATCATTTTGTTTAAACAGCTGCCTTCGCTGAATTTTTAATAAATGTTATTGGCAGAATATCTGTGTTTATTCTTAACTACACTTGAGAGGACACAATTGATACTTGCCAAATTAGCATTCTGGTTTTCTACCGGTAAAGAAAAAAAAGTAAAACATTTGGAGCTTCAGAAGAAAAAAATCTGAGTAAAATCAGAACTGACAAAATATAAAATGAAAGAGAGAATCCCCAAGCACCTTAGTGCTATCACACCTTGTAATGATGGAAGTGCCCTTGGCTGGATTTACGAAAAGCTATTTCTTGCAGTGTTGATAAGTTGATAGTCCTTAGTTGTCATAGGTACTCTACTTGCATAGTGAAGTGAAGGTTACATTTTACAAAAAAAATTTCAGGGATGATGGGAAACACTTTATTATTAGTTTGTTGTACATCATCAATATCTTTAACTAAAACTCTAAAAGTCTAACTTCATCGTTCAAGAACTTTCATTTTTTTTTGAGCATTATATTTTGACAAATAGATTTGCCATGCAGAGTTCAATTTTTACCTTCAGCGATCTGCTAAACAGCATGGAAAGAAAAGGTTAGGAAAGTTGGGGAATCAATAGCTAATTATTGGCCTGGCTATCTTCTGTAATGTAAATATGAAGTGAAAATGTGACATTGCCCTTTTCATCAGCTGCTTAAAAATGACTTTTCATCTACTAGTTGCTGAGGATGCTCCTTTTATGGTTATATATTTTTTTCACCTGCAGTGGACTTAAAATTTTCACTTGTTTACTAATTTATTTGTAAATTGGTTTTATGCAATTTTTTACATATATTTGTTAATAGTAATATCAAATTCTTGGAAAATTCTTCTTAAATATATATATATTGTAGGTTATTCATTACCACCACCCTATAATTTGTGGGGTCATAGAATAGATAATGGGAATGATTTCCCAATAAGGAGCCTACTAAACTATACCCTGTAACTTCTGTAGTCAGTAAGGGAAAGAAATATTATCTAAATACAGATGGCAAATGCCATTAGTGACTGCTATTTCAGACAGCTCTTATCCTGGCACTTAATCATTTAGACGCTGCAGTGAGGTTGACCACAGTGTCTAAATGATTAGTATATGGAACTGCAGTCTGTTGTGGCCCCCAATCCAACCCTCATGATATGATTGCAGGGTGCTGTTTTCTTGCCATGGCGGCCAGAGGTCTAAAAAAGTCCTCCTTAACTGTCTTGCTTATGTCACCGGTGGTCCCGCAGCCCCTCGGCCGGGCTGCGGGCTCACCGGGACTTCTGTCCCCTCTCCCGCCGTGGTCCAGGTGCCGGGCCGCGGGCGTATTCGTTCCCCTGGGCGGGCGGACTTGCCAGTCTGCGCTCCTGCCGCTGTGCGGCGTCCCTGCCGGCTGCGGCACGCGTCCCCGCTCCTTAGCCGACGCGCGCCAGCCTCTTCTGATTTAAAGGGCCAGCGCGCCCATTATTGGTTGTTAATCACTGATCCTATTTAAGGGTTACACTTCCGGGACGTCCCCGCCGGATCTTTAGTACCTTCTAGCCTATTGAGAAAGCGTTCTGAGTGCCTTCGTCCTGTCTGTGTACCGTACCTCTTCGCCTATGCCTCTCGGCTACGAACCTTTGCCGCCTGCCCTGACCTTATTGCCTGTCCCCAAATACGCCTCGTCTGACGATTCTGTACCTCGCTACTCCTTGGCCGCCACCGCAAGCAAGTCTCGCCAGTGGAAGCGACCTGGTAGTTTTCCGCCGCAGCAAGTCCATCCCGCTTTGCGGCGGGCTCTGGTGACAACCGGGTTCTACTTAGACTCCGCTCCCTGGTGTGGCTTACGCAATCGCTTGCGGTGGTCCAGCAGATCCACTACCGTCCGCCGTGACAGCTTATACTCCTATTACACTCTGTTGAGATGAATGGAATGGCTAAATACAGCAGTACTGATGTAGTGATTGCATGTAGGGATCAGAAGTGTTTGCTTATTCATACCCCCTAGAGGAACTTAAAGTTAGTTTAAAAAAATTAAAGTAATACAAATTATAAAAAATAACTTTTCCCAACTAAAATCTATAAAAAAAAAATAACAACAAAAAAATAAACATAATTGGTATCACCACGTGTATAAAAGTCCGATCTAACACAAAATCATCTTATTCATTCCTCACGGTGAACACTATTAAAAAAAAAATAGTTTTTTGGTTATACCGCCTTCCTGAAAAAATAGAATAAAAAAGAATTTAAACATTGCATACACTCCAAATTAGTATCAATAAAACTAGACCTCAACCCACCAAAATAACTACACAGCTGTGGCGGGGGAAAAAAATCTAAAAAAATTATTTGTCTCAAAAAATGCCGATACAAAGTGAATTATCCTTTTTTTACGTTTTTTTAAAGTTGCAAAACATAATAAAAACTATATAAATTTAGAATCACCTGGATCACACTGATCTGCAGCATACAGCTAACATGTCATGGAAACAAAACAGTGAACTCCAAAAAAACATGCCCCCCACAAAAATGGCACAATTGCATTTTTTTATGTTCCACCCCATAAGTAATGTTTTGGGTGCCATTGGAAGGCAAGGATAAAAAAAATTTATTTAAAAAATGTTTGAACAGTTACCAAATACTACCTTTGTACAAAGAGCAAATACAGTATTATCCCCATCATATTAAGAACCAAAGCAGTATTATCAATATTACCCAATATTATCAAAAATACTACTATACAAAGGCCAAATACTACCACTAAACCATGACCATAAATCACTACCACACAGTGACCGAATAATGCTTTATTTCAGAGCTGTTATTTTTTCTTCTCCATTCAAACCAGACTGCAATAACAACTTCTTCCAGCTGCAGCTCATTTCTCATGAGTTTGAAACACAAACATCTTAGACTTGTTACTTTTCCATCACCTCCCTAACGATTCCCTATGCCCATACTTTCTATACAATCTATCTGTACATAGAATACAAAATGACGATTGTGGCCTCCTCTTGGTACCTCACACAGTTATAGTGGCTACAAACAGTAAAAGTGCCCCCAGGCAGTTATGATGCCCCTTTCTATACATCCAGTTTTAGTCTTCACTTCTGTTATCAAATAATAGGTAGGTAAATCACCAATATAGTAGACAGGTACATTGCCAAGTTAGGTATGCATATAGGTAAGCCCCCCTTTTAGGTACATAGACCCCAATTAGGCAGGTAGACCCCATCATGAAGTTGGTAGCTTGGCCCCCTATTAGGTAAGTATAAAGGCCCTCACTAAATAGGTAGGTATATATGCCCCCCATTAGATAGGTAGGTATACAGGCCCCCTATAATGTAGGTATATAGTGACCACATTAATTAGGAAGGTGCATAGATAGGTATATGGGAACCCTATTAGGTAGGTAGATACATATGCCCCAATTAGGTAGGTAGTTATTTGGGACCCTTATTATGTAGGTATGTATATTGTCCCCTCATTAGATATGTAAATAAGTGTATAGGTCACCATTAGGTAGGAAGATAAGTGTATAGTCCTCCTATTACGTAGTTTGCCCTCCATTCTTAAAATACTCCTCTTTCTGTTAATTGAAATAAAAATAAAACTCACCTCTTCCTATTCTCCTACTGAGCAGCTGGCTCCTTTTGCTTATGACCAGTGTGGACAGTATGATGCACTCACATCATCACTCCGCCTGCAACAGGACACTGTTCCCAAAATACGGCCAACAAGAGTAAGCAGCGCAGGTGGCATGATGCCACTACTTCCCACTGCCTTATTCTTGTAGGGCTTAGGCTGCCTTGGGTGTGTGGCTTACAAGACTCATCCTCTTGTAGGCCACAGGTTGGCAGTCTACAGTAGTACTTTACAGGGTAGGGAGCCCTAAATTTACAACTGCATATCTTGAGGATGCTTATACAGCTCATGGTTCATCAGGAATTTCTCTGGCTCCTCAGTGGGTCAGTTTGAGTCTGCATGCATAAGCGACCTCAGAGCAGTCCCTGGCAGTGGCAGCTGACCAGGCAGGTCAGAGGTGCCAATGCTAGGCACCAATGAAAGATGGGGGACAAGATACGGCAGACTAGTTATAGAGATGTGCAGGTACAGAACTTAACAGACAAAGGACAGAACAAAACAGATAGAAAGGCCAGATAGAGGCCAAAGTGGAAAGTCAGATAGAGGCCAAAGTGCAAAACAGAAACAGAACCTAAAACAGGACACAACACCAAGAACACGACAGGAAACAAAGCATAGAGGCAAACTGGGGCACTGGCTAGGAACTAAGGCACGAACACAGGCAGGAACATAACACCACATGGACACAACAAGACACAATCAAACACAACAAGGTTCAGGCAAGGAAGTGTGGGGAGGAGCTGGTAAATAAAGCCTCAGGTAAACAGCAGGAAGTGACCGCTCCTCCATAATCGCCAGGAAAGACAAGAGAAGGAATAGGGCAGAATGGTGTAGCAGCATGGCCAGGATAAGGGAATTCCGCTCTACCACCACAAATGGGTAAGCCAGCAAACAGCAGGCAGTAGTGTGACAACTGTCCATTAGTAGTACAAGAAGCAAAACAGTTTACAGGATGTATGATAGGGTCTACATTCAGTTAAGAACTTCTACCTGCAGAAGTTTGCTTTACATTAACCCCCGATTAAAGTATGGTTGTGAGGCAAAGCTGCCGAAGTGGCGACCACTAGCCTTTAGAAAAGCATTTATATAAAATTTCAGAATTCATTACAGGACTGTTTTCTGTTGCCATTGATGTTATAGTAGTATTTAAGCTGCTTATCATATTTTATATATTTTTATTACTTGTCTCATAAACTGAGAAGCAGCCTTCCAAAACTGAGCTCCTACATTTGTAGTTTTCTTCATCTTTGTTCCTGATTAATGTGCGTGCTGAGTTCAGTACTCAAGACTGACATTTATTTCTTACATTGACTGTAGTTCCAAGTAATGCTACACATACCTCAAAAATATTTATCACATCCATCCTTATCTCATGATTGATGCTGGTGAAATAATAATCCAGTTCCTAATCATTTCTCTCCTTGATTGATGTACGGAATTTAATTAACTGAACTACTTCTACTTCAGTATATCATGAAGGTGTTGACTTTTCTGTCTAATGGTTCAGGCGTGTACTTAGATGAGGTTTAATAGTAGCTGAAAAACCCAATTTTTGCTGAGAATTAAATTAAAAGTAAATCATACAAGTCTTTTAGTCACATCAGTACTTACTGTTCATTACTGAATTTCATTATTTCAACTTTTAGCCTTTCGAATGGCATGAGCTATAGTTTTATTGGTACTTTTTTGGGAAACATACAACTTTTGATCACTCTTTACTCCATTCAAGTTCAACTTCTTATCCCGCTCTAAACTTCTCTCTCTGACATCTTGACATACTTTATATCTAGTGTTGGAGAAGGGTTCAGAATTTTCTCCTTCTAATGGTGGTTTTTCGTGTAACTGGACTGTTGTATAAATGAAGCAGAGGACTTGGTACTCTGTTTAAAAAACGACCTCTGAATTACCAGGAATTTTGATTGCTAACCAGTAACCACTTAACCACCCTAGACCACCACAACAGATACTAGAGATTAAAGAGAACCTGTCACATAGATTATGCCCCCCTTGCTGAGGACAGCACAAACTAGTGTCAGACCTGCTGTTCCCAGCGTTGTGTCCCTTATTCTGTAGGATGCTGGAGTTTTACAGTATTTAATGCTCAAATCCGCAGTTTTCAGCCAAAGAAGAGTCATGAAAAGAGTCCGTTTTTTTTCATACCCGGCCCATCTGAGGCATGTAGAAACATGTGAAGGTGGGCGGGGCTAACACCTGTTCATGAATAAGATTTGAGCATTAAATGCTCTAAAACTACAGCATCTTACAGAATAAGGGACACAGGTCTGGAAACAGCTGGTCTGACACTAGCTTGTGCTGTCCTCAGCAAGGGGGTATAATCTATGTGACAGGTTCTCTTTTACTACAAACCTTGCTGGACCATCTTGAATAATAAATATCAATACCAACCTCTTACTGCCTTAAATACTGATTAGTAACCACTAAACCACTCTAAACCACTCGGAATATTACAGGAACACTTTTACCATCCCCTAAACTACACTATGTAAAAAATTGTGGTTATATAAAAAATTGAGTACAAAGTTGTCAAAGGGACTATTGTACTTTAAAGTGACTGTATTTAAAGGAAATTTGTTGTCTTCGCTAATGGTGCTTGCCAAGGCTTTTGCCTTTCTTTTTACATAGTCATTAAACTGTTTACATGTTTCCACTAGAATAAAATTTTAAACCTTTGTTTTTGACAATGCGGTCCATAGTTTTGTAGGTTTATGCATACTTAATCTTCCTTCCCTGTTTTATTACAAATATACAACACTGTATCCACTTGTATTACAGTTTTAATTGATCTAGTTGCTAAATATGGATTTAACTTAATGGCAAGTAATGTAATACTTGATCCAGTAATTCACTTCACTACATAATCCAGTGAGTAAAGATGTAACTGTTCGTAGGACTATGGGCAAACAGAACCTAATTATTGTGGTCATAGAGCTGATTATCCAATAACTCATCCTATAGTCCCTGGTAATCAAGTGGACAATGCAGAGGCCATGAGGACCAACTGTAGGTTTGTAGCTATCAGCCCTTACATTTATGGGTAAAAAATAGAGACTTTTATACCTTTTGAAACAGTTTTCTCTAAGCTTATGATAAATTTAACACTTATATTCAGAGATAAGCAGCTCTCTCCTATGCTGTACTGGATTACCTTTATTGACAACCCTGCTTTCTGCACTGTGCATCATAACATCTGAGGCTATTTAATTTACAGATGTCATGATGCCATATACATGTTCAAGCTACCCAATAAGAGAAGCCTCATAATTACAGTACACCAGTCATGTATGGAAAACATCTTTTAATGTAGTAATTTTCTCTTGTGCACTTTTGTCCCAGAAGGGTTTGTAAAAGGAAAAATTTTTGCAGATTTTTTCTTCACAAACATCTTTCTTTGGCTTTTAAATATACTTTTTTATTACTACTTTTGTGCTCCTATTTCAACCTTACAATACTTTTGCCCATCTATGGGTCGTGTTTAGTATGGCCACTCTGCTCCACTGAAGTGCATGGGGTTGAGTTGCAATACCACATACAAACTGTGAACAAATGTGACACTGTTTTTGGAAAAAAAAAAGCAGCCATGTTTTATTATTCTAAACAACACCTGAAGTCTCTTCCCCCCTTCTTGTAGATTCTAAGCCCTCGCTGTTAGGGTCCTCGCGCCCTCTGTCATGCCAATTGTCATTATTCACTTATCATTGTACTAGTTTGATTTATGTTATGTATGTAACCCCCTCGAATGTACAGCGCCCTGGATTCAATGGCGCTCTAAAATACTTAATAATAATAAAGTCTGAAGATGTTCTCCGAGCATAACACACTGTAAGCAGTAAATCATACTACTAACCTACATTTATGTTATAAACAATGTGGAACAATCCTTTTTTTATAGTAGTGTGTATTATTATTTTTTCTTGCAAATATTTGTTACACAAATAAAATACAAAACAATACATATACAGTACATATACAGTATCTCACAAAAGTGAGTATACCTCTCACACTTTTTGTTAATATTGCATTATATCTTTTCATGGGACAATGCTGAAGATATGATACTTTGATACCATGTAAAGTAGTCAGTGTACAGCTTGTATATTTTTTTGTAAATTCTGTGTGCCCTCAAAATAACTCAACACACAGATATCAATGTCTAAACCGCTGGCAACAAAGGTGAGTACACCCCTGAGTGAAAGTGGACAAATTGTGCCCAAAGTGTCAATATTTTGTGTGGCCACCATTTTCCAGCACTGTCTTGGGCATTCAGTACACTAGAGATTCACAGGTTGCAGCCACTGGAATCCTCTTCCACTCCTCCATGACATCATCATGGCACTGGTGGATGCTAGAGACCACTTTCCGTTTGAGGATGTCCCACAAATGCTCAAGGTCTGGAGACTTGCTTGGCCCATCCAGCACCTTTGTGGTATGTTCACACGGCGTATTGAATCTGTGTGAACATACGTTTTTAGATACGTGTTTGTATCCATCTGTCGGACCCTAAACGGACCCAAACACGTATCTAATAATGTGCAATGTGATTTACATTGTTTTTACTTTGAAACACGCAATGGCGTTCACACGAGTGCATGTCTCATTGTGTCTTTCGGATCCAACTTTCGCATCCGTTTTAAGAATTTACATGTCTTGGTCCGAAAGACGCAGCTGAAGCCCTATTTAAAACTATAGGATGCAATCCTCCTTCATCCAACACGCATCCAAACATGCAGCTGCGTGTTGGATATGTGTTGGATCCGTTTAGGATCCGATCACCACTATGTTCTTGTATGCGATTTTCGGAACCAAAATCAGATCCAAAATCGGATCTAAAAATGCTGTGTGAACAACCCCTTACTCTCAGTTTCTTTAGCAAGGCAGTGGTCATCTTGAGGGTGTGTTTAGGGTCATTATTATGTTGCAATATTGCCCTGCAGCCCAGTTTTCAAAGGAAGGGGATCATGCTCTGCTTCAGTATGTCACAGTACATTTTGGCATCCATGGTTCTCTCAATGAACTGTAATTCCTTTCAGCCAGCAGCACTCATACAGCACTAAACCATGACACTCCCACCTCTATGCTTGACTGTAGGCAAGACATACTTGTCTTTGTATTCCTCACCTGGTTGCTGTCACACACGCTTGACACCATCTGAACCAAATAAGTTTCTCTTTCTCTCATCAGACCACAGGGCATAGTTCCAGTAATCTATGTCCTTAGTCTGCTTGTCTTTAGCAAACTGTTTATGGGCTTTCTTGCGCATCACTTTTCGAAGAGATTTCTTTCTGGGACGCCAGCCATACAGACCACTTTGATGCAGTGTGCGGTGTACGGTCCAAGTACTGACAGACTGACCCCCCACCCCTTTAACCTCTGCAGCAATGCTGGCAGAACTTATACCTCTATTTTAAAAAGACAATCCCTGGATAAGACACTGAGCATGTGCACTCAGCTTCTATGGTCGACCCTAGCGAGGTCTGTTTTGAGTACAATCTGTCTTGTTAAAGCGCTGTTTGGTCTTAGCCACCGTTCAGCAGCTCAGTTTCAAGGTGTTGGCAATCTTCTTATAGCCTAGGCCATCTTTATGTAGAGTAGCAATTCTTTTATCAGAACCTCAGAGAGTTCTTTGCCATTAGGTGCCATGTTGAACCTCCAGTGACCTGTATGAGAGAGTGATAACACCAACTCTAACACACCTGCTCCCCATTCACACCTGAGACCTTGTAACACTAAGGAGTCACATGAAACCAGGGAGAGAAAATGACACATTGGGCACAATTTATCATTTTTCACTTAGGGGGTCCTCAATTTTGTTGCCAGTGGTTTAGTAATAGTGTATGTTGAGTACATCTGCAGTGGTTGTGTTGAGTTATTTTGCAATGGTTGTGTTATTTTGAGGGCACACCAACTTTACACTGTTAAATAAGCTGTACACTGACTACTTTACATTGTATCAATGTGTCAAATCTTCATTGTTGTTCCATGAAAAGATATAATACAATATGTATAAAATTGTAAACAGTGTATTCGCTTTTGTGAGATACTGTAAAAACGTTTGACACAGAACACAATTTTATACAATATAATGACTAATCCAAAAACCTTAATTAACCATAAAGTTAAATATAAAACTACTAATAATTAGTGTTGAGCGATTATTATCGACAAAGTTGAAATCGCCACAGTTTTTATGTTGATAGAAATTTTTAGATCATGCGATAATTTAGGTTAAAATCTGTGCATCATCTATTAATATTGCGCCATTTTCGGCGCTTCCTGTCATTTTGGCGGCCAGAAAATCAGCTTACAGAATAGAGCAGGGTGAGATGTGTGTGCGACGTCATGACTGGGAGCGGGGGGAGGGGCCCGTGGGCGAACACAGACAAGCTCTATAAAGAATACTGGATATAGTTCACCAAGACTTAGTGTAGACATTGCACTGCAACAGCTTTATTATTAACAGTTTTCTATTGAAATATTTCCTGGATATTGGGCAGCCTGAAAATAATATTTTGGATACACATCTTTTTCTGTAACTGCAGGGCTCTTTGTTAGGTGCAAAACTCCACTTTTATTACCAGTATACATTTCAGATAGGTGTTCTTTTTCAATTTTGCCCATTCCAGCTTTGTTGATATAGCCACCTTGCAGTTAAATCAGAATCCAGCAATTTTGTAGTCAGCACAGGTTGATAGGTGCCAAAAATACCTTTTATTATTCGAATACATTTCAGATACGTGTTTTTTCACTTTGGCGCACTACAGCTTTGTTCATTGAGGCACCTTGCACTTAAATGTGAATCAGCAATTTTGTAGTCACCACAGGTGAATTGAAAGGTGCCAAAATACCTTTATTTATCCGAATACATTTCAGATATGTGTTTTTTCACTTTGGCGCAGTCCAGCTTTTTTGATAGAGCTACTTGCAGTTCAATTTGAATACAGCAAATTTGTCGTCACCACAGGTGATTTGTTAGTTGCCAAAAAATACCTTTTATTATCCGAATACATTACAGAGACGTGTTTTTTCACTTTGGCGCACTACAGCTTTGTTCATTGAGGCATCTTGCACTTAATGTGAATACAGCAATTTTGTAGTCACCACAGGTGAATTGAAAGGTGCCAAAAAACCTTTTATTATCCGAATACATTTCAGATACGTGTTTTTTCACTTTGGCGCAGGCCAGCTTTGTTGATAGATCTACATTGCAGTTAAATTTGAATACAGCAATTTTGTAGTCCCCCACAGGTGAATTGCTAGGTGCCAAAAAATACCTTTTATTATCCGAATCCATTGCAGATATGTGTTCTTTCACTTTGGCGCACTACAGCTTTGTTCATTGAGGCACCTTGCACTTAAATGTGAATACAGCAATTTTGTAGTCACCACAGGTGAATTGAAAGGTGCCAAAAATAACTTTATTATCCGAATACATTTCAGATACGTGTTTTTTCACTTTGGCGCAGGCCAGCTTTGTTGATAGAGCTACTTTGCAGTTAAATGTGAATACAGCAATTTTGTAGTCACTACAGGTGAATTGAAAGGTGCCAAAAATACCTTTTAATATCTGAAATATGGCTTCTAAGTGGCATTTCTCCATCACAATTTTTAATAGTGGCTGAGAAGTCAATTTATAATTTTTTGGGGTCATGTTGCTGTGAGATACAGCAATAATCATGGTCCTTTGGAACAGAAATGTGGCTGTTAAGTGAAATTTCTCCCTCACAATTTTTGATAGTTTCTGAGAAGTCATATTTATATTTTGGTGGTTTCATGTTGCTGTGAGATAAAGCTATAATAATGGTCCTTTGGAAAAGAAATGTGGCTTCTAAGTTGCATTTCTCCCTCACAATTTTTAACAGTGGCTGAGAAGTCATTTTTATAATTTTTTGGGTCATGCTGCTTTGAAATGCAGCAATACTACAGGTCCTATTCAAAAAAATGTTGTTTCTAACAGACATTTGTTCTTCACAATTGTCCAAAGTGGCTCAAGGGTCATGCTTTGAATTTTTGGGGGCATTTTGCTGTGACATGCAGCTATACTACAGGTCCTATTATAAAAAAATGTTGTTTCTAACAGACATTTGTTCTTCACAATTGTCCAAAGTGGCTCAAGGGTCATGCTTTGAATTTTTGGGGGCATTTTGCTGTGACATACAGCTATACTACAGGTCCTATTATAAAAAAAATGTTGTTTCTAACAGACATTTGTTCTTCACAATTGTCAAGAGTGGCTCAAGGGTGATGGTGCTGTCAGAAACAGGAATAGGTAGGACACTGTTAATGGACACATATTGCAAAATGACTTGTTTTTGCAAGATCTTTAACATAGCTATCAATCCATGTATTGAGACAACCCATTTAATATAATTAAAAAAGGGAAACAAAGGCATGGTGGGATTCCATCCTATTTTAAAAATGTGTTTTCTAGAATTAAACTACTAAAAAACTTGCATGTACAAAATAGCTGGTAAAAAAATTCCTCTGAATTTGTACAAGGGAGGTACAGGAAACTTGACCAGATGTAGGTTATTCAGAGGACATGGAGTATGGAGCACGGACAGAGAACAAAGTACAGAGACAATTTCCTCCAGCACGTTGAGTAAATGAGAAAAAGAATGCCAAAAAAAAGGGCACCTGGGTGGAACAGGAGCGTTAACCACCAGTATTTCCAAGTGAAGCTCAATTGGTCCGCACTCATACGGAGGGGCAAGCGTACCAGGACAGGGACAGTATATGGCCAGTGAAACTAAAATGGTGGTTGAAAGACTCCTTTTCCGGCACTTTTTAATCTGGGGTCATGCAGGTTTGGGGCTCATGCTGTGGCCCAGGACAGGTATATTCAATATCCGTTGAAACTAAAATGGTGGTTCAAAGACTCTTTTTCCGGCACTTTTTAATCTGGGGGTCATGCAGGTTTGGGGCTCATGCTGTGGCCCAGGACAGGTATAGTCATTGTCCATTGAAACTAAAATGATGGTTGAAAGACTCCTTTTTCCGGCACTTTTAATCTGGGGTCATGCAGGTTTGGGGCTCATGCTGTGGCCCAGGCCCAGTCAATGTCCAGTGAAACTAAAATGGTGGTTGAAAGACTCCTTTTTCCGGCACTTTTTAATCTGGGGATCATGCAGGTTTGGGGCTCATGCTGCGTTCCAGGACAGGGATAGTCAATGTCCAGGTCAAAGTAAATGATGGTTCAAATAATACTGCCTTCTGGCACTTTTTAATTTGTGGGTGATGCAGTTTTAAGGGTCATGCTGTAGTACAAGACAGGGATAGTGAATGGTCTGTGATTTTTTTTTCTGTGGCTTTTATAACCTAAATGTGTTGCCTAAGATGTAACACGTATCGATTTGACTGTTGTGGATTTTAATTCCAGCTTCTCCAGCCCTGTTTGGGTGTAAGTATGAAGGTGTTGTTGCTCTCCATAGACTTTACTGGTCATCGGCGATCATCTATCATCGACCATCGAATATCTTGTCGATGATGGCCGACTATCGACCATCGACCGATGTCGATAGCCAACGTAATCGCTCAACACTACTAATAATCTAGCAAAAGGAAAAAAGAAATAAGGAAAAAAAAGTAATAAAGAAAAGGAATAAAGGAGGCGAGGAGAGGGGATTGGATGGTTATTAGAAGTAAATAAGGTAAATATCCATAAATAAATATTATTTATTGTGTCCAACTATCAAACCTCTCTAGTTCTATCCCTTAATTAGCGGACATATATAAAGAAAAGAGTTAAACTGAAATATTTAAACATGTAAATAAATTGTCAGTATAGAACATATTCCTTATATAAATCACACAAATTTTTAAATAAACAATCTATGTTATGCTTTATATACACCTCATATTTATCATGTTGTTATGCAAAGGAATAAAATAATATTACTATTATGTCATTTTAGAGGTGGTCATTTTTTTTTTTTTTTTGAAGAGAGGTAATATTTATTCATTATAGCCTGTAGGGCAACCATAATCACTGGAAATAAGAAAGAAAACTTGTCAAACTATATTAAAATTTCACTTGCAAAATTGAATGGAAATTAGAAGTTTAAGTCGATATTAAGAAAGGCTTTGTAAACTTGTTAAGAATCCAACTTTCAGTTTGAACAAAAAAGTCTAAACCCACAACAAGATTCATAACTGTCTACCTTGCCAGCAGACTAAGATAATGAACCAATTATTCTGCAGGTAATTTTAAAAAAGTCAAGCTCGACTTTATGGAGCCAAGTTAAAGTTCTTGGCTTTAATGTTGCTAATTTACAGTCATCTTCATGTAAAACATGCTTATGAAATATATTATGTTGATAAGTAATTTTTCCTGGGAAGAAAAGTGACACAGCAGGGCATTTAAATTTGCAATTCATTTTTATGTGGAAGGTACTATGTTATTATCTTCTACACAAAGTCTATTTGTTACCTCATTGATAGACAATTCTGACAGATAGTAGAGTGTTGCTAGCATTAAGAATAAGAAGGCATAGTTACCACCATACAGGTGGCATTTACTCTACTATATAACAACAAAAAGTAGTGTAAACAAAAGTAAAAAAAAGTTTGGTTATAATCCAACAAAAGAAAAACTAAATAAATTACTATTACATTCAAGAAATATCAGATCAGTGTAATGGCCTTTTGGCCCTTTGAAGCCTCTGAGTATTTTTATTTTTGAGGAATTAATATCCTAGACAAAAAACAACAATGCCCTTATAAATAATTAGGTAAGGAACACCCCTAGATATTAATGCTCGATAATATATATAATTGAAGCAAACTACGAGTAAATAATATACACCTTAAGCCAAGATACAAAAAACCCTTTTATTTAAAGATACAGTAAAAAGACCACTAGAACCTATTTAGTCCATATAAAATCCCTAAACACTAAATAAGACACTAGCTAACCAAATAGCATAGGGCTACTGCCTCGACAACATATACCCCACATAGAAACATAGACTGTACAACCCTGATAACGCCCTATAGTGCACATAAACAATGACCTATACAAAAAAGATATATAAAGGCCGTACAATGTTTCTCTGGCTCAAACAACTTATGATGATATATATATACACGTCACCAAGGTTACCTGGCCTTGGTGGGATAGGAGCCATCTATATCTGTCATCCACCACAGTAAGTGGTTGGCAGCCGTTTATAGCTAGTGATGCTGTCTCTTATCGGGAGTAGACAACGTGTTGGGTGGGTGTCTACTTCCCGTGTTCTAGGACAGGTTAGGACCTTGGCGATGGCAGCGGCGCCAGGACTAACTGCTACCTGAGAGTGGAGCAGCAGAGGAGGTGGAAGAAGGCTCTGGCCCCAGAGACTTGAGAGAAGCTTGGAACCAGTGGTGACTGGTAAAAGCGTGTGCTTATGTGGCTGAATGGTAGGTTCAGACCACAGGTATAGAGGTTCTCTACAAGTTTAAATCAGTAGCTAGACAGCCTAGGATTTTGTTTGTTTGAACCTGTTTATGTTCCTGTGCCTGAATAAAGCTGGGTGGGGTCTAGTTAGCTATAGGGGCCATATATAGTCAGGAAGGCAGGGTCTAGGTAGCTATAGGGGCCATATATAGTCAGGCAGGGTCCAGGTAGCTATAGGGGACATAAATATTCAGGCAGGCAGGGTCTAGGTAGCTGTAGGGGCCATATATAGTCAGGCAGGACCTGGGTTAGATTTAAGTTAAAAAAATAAGAAATCACTTACTCACCTGCCCCACGGTCCCTTGATGTGACCAGCTCAGCTCCTGGCCACTCTGTGCTCGGCGCGGGCGGTGCAATGATATGACGTCAGCACTGTTGGCCGGTGCCAGCGGCGCTCCACTCTTCTAACACTGGGCAGTTCTGCCTTTGAATGCTCGGGTGCTCGGGCCTGAGTGTTCAGAGCTAGCATGCACCAGGCCCTGCAGCTCCGCCCACCAGTAGTGAACTGTTATGTTCTTTGCCGGTGGACGAAGGCATGAGATTAAAGGGGGCGCAGAAGAACTAGCGGCGTATCGTGTCCTTGTGAACATATGTTATTAGATGCGTGTTTGGATCCGTCTATCGGACCCTAAATGGACCCAAACACGCATCTAACAAATAGCAGTGTGTTTTACACTCTTGCAATGGTAAACACGCATCGGCATTCACACGAGTGATTGCCAATGCGGTTTTAAATGCTCTTTGGGATCCCTTTTTCAACCCTTCAAAAAATTGACATGTAAATTTCGGGGTTAAAGATCAGCTGACCCCTTTTTAAAAACTTAGGGGCGATCCGCTGCGGGGAAAAAAGATCCAAACAACACCTGCGGCTGCACCCCTGGACCCCCGCCTCCTTCGTAGTCGTTGGGGGTCCGAATTTATACCGATCGCAAAGGATGGGTTGGGGCCTTGGGCCCTTTCAGACCCCATAAGTTTAAAGGCTTTGTTATTTTTTTTTTTTTAAATTAGCCCTATATATTGCGGGGGACCTAACATATACCAATTACCATATACAATACCAATTGTACGGTTATCCCGCGGTCCCTCCCTTTGGGGCCCCGTCGGCCTGTCCTGCCTCCATTTCTGCGGGGCTCCCTGTGGGGGGTCCAGCACCTGGTTTTTTAGTACTTGCCTGTCCTTCTGTCTTGTTGTTCCCGGGCCCGTCTGGCACTGTGCCTCCTAAGGGCGTCGCGGCAGCTTCCTCCAATTTAAATTTTCCCTTTTCTGTGCCCCTTCTCTTCACCCCCTGACCTCGGCTATAAGAGGAAGTTTTTGTCTCACTCTGGGGTCAGTTCATTGCATCTGTTGCTTACTCCTTTTCCCATCTTGAGCCCTGCCAGCATCTGGGGTCTGCGTTGGAGACTTTTAACCCTAATGCGGTCCAGTGCTTTGTCATCTGAGCTCCGGGCCGCCTCCGTCGGTCTGTTGTCTCCTGTATCCGCCTTTTCCTGTCCTGTAGTGTTTCCCCTTTTCCTGCCGCGTTCCTGGTCTGTACCTATTGTTACCCTCCGTTCCTGCCATATCCTGCTGTGTTCCTGAGTACTTTTTTCCCTGTCCTGCTTAGTTCTCCTATTTCCTGGGTTCCTGTCCTGTCCCCCGGCTGTCCCGATAGCCACGTCGGGGATGACCTGGGGGTCCCGCAGCCAAGTCCATCCCGTTTTGCGGCGGGCTCGGCAAAAGACCAGGGCCCCTTAGACTCACCCCTGGCGGGGGTCCTCCGTACCACCTGCCTCGGTGACACAGAGGATCCCACCCGTTTTCGGGGGCGGCGCCTCGGCAACGTCGTCACGCCGCACGTTACAGTATAATGACCATGGTTTCCCCCGGGGGGACCCTCCCCTCGCAGAGTGTCGACCCCCCGTGGTTTAGGGTGCCCCCTGAGCCTTCTGAGTCCCCTTGGTTTACGGCCCCCGCCCCTGAGCCTTCTAGCCCCGTGGTTTACGGCCCCGCCCTGAGCCTTCAGTCCCCTTGGCTTTAGGGCCCGCCCTAACCTTCTATCCCCGGGCTTACGGCCCGCCCGACCTTCTATCCCCGGGCAAGGGGGGCCCGGGCCCTGACCTTTCTGAGCCCCCGTGGCTTAGGGTCCCCCCCCGAGCCTTCGGCCCCCCGGGGGCTTGGGGTCTCGCCCTGACCTTCTGATCCCCTGTCTACTGCCCCGCCGGGTTTTCCCCCCCATTTTGCCTTTGCCCCGCTTTTTTCCCTTTCCCAGCACCCCTTTTTCTAGGTTTTTTCCCTATCGGCATTAAACAGCCTGTATTTGGGTTTTGGGGTTGCCCCCGTAGAAGTTGGGGGCCCCTGGCCTATTGGAATGCCATTCTGTGATTTGGGGGGGGAGGGGGTTTGAGGGGGGGGGGTACTGTCACGGTTCACCCGGGTCCCTACCTTGGACCTCCCTGTCCGGCCGCCATGTCTCTGCTGGGGCTCCCTGTCAGGGGCCCCAGCACCTGTGTTTGTTGTACTTCCTGCCTGTCCAGTCTTTTTGCTTCCGGGGTCCTGTTGTGCACTGTGCCCCCTAGGCGTGGGGGGGCAGCTTTCCGCCTATTTATAGTTTCCTGTTTGTGCACCTTCCTCTTCACCTCTGACCTCTTCTAAAAAAGGAAGTTCTTGTCTCTACTCTGGTCATTTCTTTTGCAGTCTGTTGCTTACTCAGCTGTTCCCATTTTAGCTCCTGCCGCCTGGTTGCTGTGGAGACTTTAACCCCTGAATGCTGGCCCGGTCTTTGTCATCTAAACCCGGCCCCTCCGTCGGTCTGTGTCCCGAACCCTGGCCAGTTCCTGTCCTTATGTTCCCCTTTTTTTCCTGCCGCGTTCCCTTCTGTACCTGATTGTTCCCCGCCGTTCCTCCATACCCTGCTGTTTTCCCGGTACTTTTTTCCTGCCCTGCTTAGTTCTCCTATGTTCCTGTGTTTCCTGTCCTTACCCCGGGGCGTCACCGCGGTAGCCACTCAGGGGTTGACCTGGGGGTCCCCACCCAAAGCCCCTCCCCTTTGCGGGGGGCCCTGGCAAGCCCCGGGGCCCCCCTTAGACCCACCCCGGGCGGGGTCCTCCAGCTCCCCCCTCCCTGCGGTGATCACGGGGGGGGGGTCCACCCCCGGATGTCGGCGGTCGGCGCCTCGGCTACATCTTCAGCGCCGACTGTTAATAGAACTGCCAAAGGATCCCCCCGGGGTGCCCCCCCTCGTCAGAGTGTCGGCCCCCGGGGTTACGGTGCCGCCCGAGCCTTCGGTCCCCGGGTTTAGGGCCCCCCCGCCCGAGCCTCTTCCCCTGGCTTAGGGTCCCGCCCTTGGCCTTCTGAGCCCCGTGCTTACGGCCCGCCCTAAGCCTTCTAGTCCCCGTGCTTACGGTCCCCCCTGAGCCTTCTGAGTCCCTTGGGCTACGGTCCCCCCTGGCCTTTGATCCCCGGGGCTTACGGTCCCGCCCTGACCTTCTGAGTCCCGTGGCTTGGGGGCCGCCCGAGCCTTCTGAGTCCCCTGTGGCTTACGGGCCCCGCCCGGGTTCCCCTCCCATTTTGCCTAGTCCCCGCTTGTTCCCCCCATGCACCCCGTTTCTAGGTTTCCCTATCTGGCTATTAACAGCCTGTCGGGTTTTTGGGGTTCCCCCTTTAGAATTTGGGGGCCCCTCCCTATTGGAATGCCTTCTGTGATTTGGAGGGGGAGGAGGGGGTTTTTGAGGGGGGGGTACTGTCACGGTTCATGCCGGGGTCCCTCCCTTTGGCCCGTCGGCCGTCCGTGCCTGCATGCTCTGCTGGGGCCCTCCCTGTCAGGGGTCCCAGCAGCCGTGTTCTGTTTTACTTCCCTTCCTGTCCTCTTTTGCTTCCGGGGGCCCCTGTCTGTGCACTGTGCCCCAAAGGGCCCGTGGCGCGCAGCTTCCTGCCTATTTTATTTTCCTGTTCTGTGCACCTCCTCTTACCCTGACCCGTCTAAAAAGGAAGTTCTTGTTTACTCTGGGTCAGTTCATTGCAGTCTGTTGTTACTCAGCTGCTTCCCATCTTGACTCCTGCCGCACTCAGTTCTGTTTTGAGATTTTTAACCCCTGAGATCTGTCCAGTGTCTTTTCATCTGACTGGCCTCCCCTCCGTCGGTCTGTGTTCCGTATCCTCCATGTTCCTGCCCTGTAGTGCTTCCTTTTCCTGCCGGTTCCCCTGGCTGTCCCTGGTGTTACCCTCCTTCCTCCCCATATCCTGCTTTTTCCTGTACGTTTTTAAACCCTCCCCTGCTTATGTTCCCCTTGTTCCTGTGTTCCTGTCCTGTACCCCGGCTTTTCACCCAGGTAGCCACTGGGGGTATGACCGGGGGGCCCCGCACCAAGCCCATCCCCTTTGCGGCGGGTTTGGGGAAGACCGGGGGCCCCTTAAACTCCACTCCCGGGATGGCCCCCCACTCCCACCTCCCCTCGGTGACACAGAGGATCCACACCCGGATGCGGCGGTCGGCCGGCCTCGGCATAAGTTTCACGCCCACTTTACACCAATATTTTGGGGAAAAAGAGCCCTTTAAAATCTACCTAAAATTTTGTGGGGGAGCATAAGCTACTATATATGTGCAGGGGGTACCTATAAGCTACTATAAAATGTGCGGGAGGACCTATAAGGTACAATATATGTGAGGGAAACTTATAAACACCTAAAATGTGCGGGGGCCCTAAAAGTACCATATATTGCAGGGGAACCATATTCCTAAAAAAGTGCGGGAGGCCCATAAGCTACCAATATATGTGCAGAGGAAATAAAGCTACCCTTTTATAGGGGGAGGGGAACTTATAAGTACCCAAAAAGTCAGGGAACCTATAACTACCGAATATGGGGGGGAAACCCCTATAAGCACCGAATATGGTGGAGGACCTATACGCTACCAATATATGTGCAAGGGAACCTGTAAGCTACCTATGTATGTGCTGGGGGACCTATAACCTGCCTATATACCTACTGGGGGACCCATAACCTGCCTATATACCTACTGGGGGACATATAACCTATTCAACTACCTACTGGGAGACATATAAACTATATATCCACTTACTGGGGGACATATAACCTATATACCTACCGAGTGACATATAAACTATATATCCACCTACTGGGGGACATATAACCTATACACCTACCTACTGAGAGACATTTAAACTATATATGCACCTACTGGGGAACATATAACTTACTGGGGGACCCTATTACCTACAACGGGGGCCATATAACTTACTGCGTTGTGAAGTCGCTAATTAAGGCCTTAAGTTGATTGATAAGAGCTTAGGGGTCTAGCATGTTGGATATGTGTTGGATGCATTTTTGGATTGACGCTGCATTTTTGGATGCGATTTTCGGATCCAAAATCGGATCCAAAAACGTTGTGTGAATATACCCTTAAAGTGAATGTCCACTCTTTAACACAATTTTTGTAAATCTAAATACACTACTCACAAAAAGTTAGTGATATTTGACTTTTGGTGACATTTCAGGATGAGCATGAAAAGATCTCTGAGAATTTTTTTTAAATGAACTGTTCAGTGTTTTAGTACTTGTTGATCTTTAATGGCAAAATTCACAACAGGTGTTTGATCCCTGGATCACCCAATACATTTAGGGGATCAGTTATAATTGGGATTTAAACAGTCCTCCTCATCATGCTGTTCACATCATGAAACCAAGACAACACCTTACAATTGATCAACAGTACCTCACCACTGCGAAGCTTCAAGCAGGATGCTCTCAGATGAAAGTGGCCACTGAACTTAGAGTGTCACAGAGCGTCATCAGCAGGTTGCAACAGAAATACAGAGAGACTAGAAGAGTCACAGAAAGGCAACAAAATGGACATCCTTTGTCTACATGACACAATGATGACTGCTTTATTATAAACAATGCCCTGTGGAACCGGATGATGATGCCACACAACTCTAAGCACATTTGAGGGAGATGAAAGTACCCCAAGTGTCACGTCAGACCATTCATAACAATTTACATCAGCGTGGTCTAGGTGCTAAAGGTCCAAAAAGGGTACCTGACCGGACTGATACATGGCACTCTCCTTGACATCTCCAACATTGTTGGCAGTCATCATTTCTGCCCAGACTAAATTGACTTTCATCACTGAACAGCACTGAGGACCACTGGTCCCTTATCCAGTGTAGATGCTCCCTGGCCCATGCAAGACAATGATGTCTGTGCCTGTTGGTGTGGTCAGGTACCATTGCTGGTCATCTAGCACTCAGACCATGCTGATGTAAATGGTTACGAATGGTCTGATGTGAAAAGTTTGTGCCTTTCACCTCCCTTAAATATGCCTGGAGTTGTACGGCATTCATTATATGCATCTGCAGGGCATTGTATACAATGAAGCAGTCTATGTGCGATGTAGCCAAAGGACGTTCGCTGCCTTTCTGTGATTTGCAACATTGTACAGTTGAATATGTGCATTCTAAAGCTAAGAGATGGTCTCCTTTAGTTCATATAAAAAATTTTTTTCAAGAAATGTTATGTCCGTCTTGAAACTTTAACCACCAAAAGCCAAATATCCCTAACTTTTTGTGAGTAGCGTATGTTAAGTACATCTGTAATCCTAAATTTTGAACAATACTTGCATTTTCATATAGATAACAATATGCTTTTGATTTGGAGAGAGAAAGAACAATGAAGGAAAAAAAACATGTGTATTCCAGTCACTTTTCACAAGAACATAGAATCTCAGCCTTCCTAACACATTAGTGTTTCATCATCAGACATCTGAATGCTCCCTCATGCCTCCTGCACAGTTGTAAAACATGTCGCTGCTGTGTGTTCTGCTCCTAAAATAATATTAAAGTGATAAAGTTATGCAGCACCAGGACTTCTAGTCAGCGACTCACTTTAACTCTGCTCAATTTTTATTACAATTTGATCTTTAGATCTTTCAGGCTGCAATGATGAATTACCCTGATGTGTGCAGTAAAGTGATACAATTATGCTGTGAATATAAATGCACAGCAGCAGCAACAAAGCAACAAAGGGATAATAACAATACTCCAGCCTTCATAAACATTATTAGTATTTTCCAACTTCAGTACTATGCATGTAATGTGGGTCATAAGTTATCTTGCAGGCATCGCTGGGGTGAAAAATATATTTAGGCTTTTATTTAATAGACAAAATTGTGATGCCTTATTTTATATTTAAGGCTTCAATGAAAGAACAAGGCCTATAGATGGATAGACCTATATAAAATTGGATGCAATACAAGGTTTCTGTGCTGAATCTCAACATTCATTTTATTTATAAATATTTTATGTGTAAAATACTAAAGTATTTCACGCAGAAATAGAAGCAAAATTGTTACCTGTTTGATGAGGGCTTCTACTCTTTAACAGTTTCAGTTCTTCAACGATAAATCTACCTTCCACGGCACTTACATTTACTGTAGATATACAATTTAGTGCCATATATATCAGTCTCTCATTTGCTTATATAGTACACCTTGCACTTCCAAAAGCGTTTTACAATTTTCCTTAAACAATTTAAACCTTAGCTAAGTGTACAGGTCAGTAAAATATGATATAGATGATATAATGAGAAACTTCCTGTACTGTATCTGTATAAAATATTCAGATATCAGGTTTGGCACACTCTGTTAATGAATGATGACCATGAAAGGCCCATTGTAGCCCAGACAATCAATTCCCATGAATAGGTTAGACAGTAATAATGCTGGACGTTTCCATCATCCAGACCTTGAAATTGGTATTTCTGAGTAGAAAGTAGATACAGTTACTGACACAGCTCCACATAGTATATATGTAGTGCTTAAGAACTTCTGCTTTACTCAAATCTGTCTGTTAACTTACATTCCCATCACATGGATACAAAGACTGAACCAGAAATGTATCTTGCGAAACCAGGGTCTATGACCTGTTGACTGCTCTGTTCCTCCAGTAGCTAGCAGATTCCCAGTTTAACATGGCGGCCAGTGCCAATAACCATTGTCTCAAAAGAAGCAAAAAATGGACGGCAGCATCATATAAAATAAAAGTAGGAACTGATTTATTCCATCACAAGTACATAGATGTGCAACGTTTCAGCCCCCAACAATGTGGCCTTTCTCAATAACCATTGTCTGTCCTGCTCCACTTATGTACTAAGAAGCAGAAAAGGCGATTGCTGATATAGGGTGAAATTCAATTTAAAAACCCACGCAAGCTTTTTACTTGGTATGCCTGCTTTTTACTAAAATGCCTACCTGACAGTTATGAATCTCCTGAGTTGCATGAGATTTTACTTTAGGCTAAACCAAGTAGTAGAGTCTAAAGGACTGCTTGTTTCTTATACTTTATCCCCTATTCATAGATCTGAACTTAATGTATTGAACCCCCGGGTCAATAAACAACTCAAACTTTTATTGTTGTTCTTGTACTTTCTCATCTTGACTACGGTAACTCCTTACTTATTGGTCTCCCTCTCTGTTAACTCTCCCATCTCCAGTTCCGTCCTGAATGCAGCAGCCAGGCTCATCTTTCTTTCCAGCTGCCAACGATTCCTCTACCCCTGTGGTCAGTCATTGCACTGGTTGCCCATTCAGTACAGAACACAACAGAAACTAATCACTCTCACCCATAAAACTCTCCACAGAGCTGCACCCCCCAACATCTCCTTCCTCATCTCTGTCTACCACCCTCCCTATTCTCTGCGCTCTGCTGATGATCTTAGATTACATGCCTCAATCATCCCAACCTACCATGCTCGCCTCCAAAAATTTGCTACCCCATACGATCAGGCAAACTCATAACCCTCATAGTTTTAAGCACACCCCTGAGAAAGAGCATGCTGCTATGCAGGCCTACCAAGATCCCTAATTGCTAACCCCCCAAATTCTGTCACACACATTGGCTCTTATCTGAATATAGATGTACTGTATGGTTACGGGTTCATCCACTTTTTATGTAAACTGTCTCATGGCTGGACCATTATGTAAACCAAGCACTTCTTACCCTTCGTCTCACCTGTACACAATACTAGATTGTAAGCTCTTGGAGCAGGGCTTATCTGTAAGTAGCTTTTTACTGTGTAATGTTTGTTTTTTGTCTGTACTTATAACCTATAAGGCCATGTTCACACGGCTTAAATGGGCCGTATTTCGGTCGTAATTACGCGCCGAAAGTGCGCCAATTACGGGCCGAAAAACGGCCCCTTCATTACGGTAATTCACAGTTCTCATAGAGAAACTTGGATTACGTCTCCTCTCCCCGCCCGGCGAAGCCAGCCGTGGGCCGGGGAATAATTGACATGTCACTTTCTAGCGCGTATACGCGCCGCTAGCAGTGAATAGTCAATTGGGCCGGCGAAGTGCCGGCCCCCTGCTTAATCTCCGCCACCGCCCCGCCCCTGTCCACACGCGTTAATTGCGCGAAATTACGTCCCGCAATTAACTCGTGTGAACATAGCCTAAGTTGTAAGGTGCCGCAGAATATGTTGGTGTTATATAAATAAAGATTATTATTTATTAATAATAATATATGACAGCAATCGCTGTTGATTCCAAAGCATGGAAATAAAGCAGAAGAAACATAGCATCATCAAACAAGCTAAAGGCAAGCCAGGGCAAGTGGAATTCCTTTAATATGGTTGTCAGACTTAGTTCAGAACAGACGGAATTCTCTTAATATGGTAGACCATGGGATAGTGCGCGCTGTGTGTGTATGGATACTCAAAATCAGCGCTCCCAACAGGAGTGTCGTGGGGTAAGGGGGAAGGGAGGGGAGGATAGATAGGCAGGAACTAGGAAGTCTAGTGTGCGGAGTGAGCGATGGGGGGGGGGAAGGCCGTCTAGCATCTGATCTCGGGAGGGAGGGATGGGGAACCTAAACAGTGGGGCAGATACAGACGAGTATCTAGGGGGGGCTCGTGGGGGGTGTAGTGGACCATTCTTTAGAACACTTTTGGAGTGGGTGTTGGGTCAGCCCCTGAGTAACCAGATGAAGTAGCGTCTTGCGGAGAGAGCTAAAAGCAGGTAAAAAGTCTCTATTCGCCTAACAGCGCCGAAAATGCTACGCTAAGAGCAGCAGTGGGGGACGGGAGGGCAGTGGTGGTGGAGAAGAGAGCCAGTGAGTGAGTGTGATGGAACAGATCCCTTTATGCCTCCTTCTTTTTATGCCCACAAAGGAGATGACATTTTCAAATAACAGATCACTGTGGAGCACCACAGGCTCCCAGGATCTTTCCAGTATACTAAATTAAACAATTTACTCATAGATCTCTTGATGCCAGGATCTCTCCAACCTCAAACTCAACATAAGAACTGGGAAAGGTTTTGAGACAACAGCTGTATTATTAGAAAAATTATTAAGAATAAATGGCTGTAATCAGCATTACATTTAAGAAGGGATATGGTTCTAAGCAGAGAATTTTTGCTTTCATTACAAATTTAAAAAATCCCAAAACCATGGAGTTTGCAGCTGGGACCTCAGAAGGTTAAGAGTTAGGAAGAGGTACCAAGTGATGTTTTACACACTTGATAAAAAAAATGGCAAAGCTCTACCAGATTCACCCAGATTATTATAAGGGATTCTACTGCATAATTTGCAAAAAAAGTCCACTAAATCAATGGGGCCTAGCATATGAGGCAATGAGGCAAAGCATAAATCCTTTTAACATAACATTCTATATATATTCTGTACCATTTTCTATATCTAATGTTTAATATAATACAATATTATGTATAAAAACTAGTAGTCTTAGTAATCTAAAACAATATATGTGATAAAATGAATTAATCCAGTTTACCTTTCTTATGATACCCATTAAAGGCAATATGAACAGTAAATGTGTTATGATGGGGGTTTTTAATATTGTAGAATCATAAAAGTCAACTTGTCAATTATTATGAGATTCTGTCATGCTTTAGTCTAATGATACTTTCTCAGTCCATAGATAACTATAGCTTTTGGATGTGACATTTTTGAATTATAGCAGATTCTGCCTTGACATGACATCTTCATTGAAGCCAAATGGCATAAATAAGTCATTATAAACACATTTTATACAATCAAAATGACTGTGAATATTAATTAATTAACAAATGCACAAAGCTTTTCATGCTTATCCACACATATTAGTCTCCAGAATATCTAAAGACTCTGTTAATTAATACTTTAATACCACTGGATGTAATGACTGATTAATTTAGGGTTAGA
The DNA here is from genome assembly GCA_025379985.1 of Phyllomedusa bahiana. Classification (NCBI taxonomy): domain Eukaryota; kingdom Metazoa; phylum Chordata; class Amphibia; order Anura; family Hylidae; genus Phyllomedusa; species Phyllomedusa bahiana. The sequence goes on along the minus strand of JAODAL010019738.1, from coordinate 33,480 downwards.
CTGCCAAAGGTAAAAAAGTGAATGAATAGATTCTGCACACAGAATGTACCAGATTTTTATTTGAAGCAGAAATAAATGTATAATTTGGAACACATTTGAGATTACAGAATGTTTTCTGCAGAATTCACAGTTCGGTACAAGAAAATAATAATGGTATGCCGGAGAACAGATTAGGGGAATTATTGCGGGGACGTACTTCGGAGCGTATTTGCAGTGAAGTATGCCCTGCAAATACACTTAGAAGATTGTACAGTGTTTTTTTTTTGTTTGGGTTGAACTACAGACTAGAAAGTCTGATTTGGCACAAAGAGACTTGTATAGGGAGTTGTATGTGTTGGCTCTAATGTTGAGCTAGTGTAGGATATAAAACACTAGAGCCAACAACTCTCTATACAAGTCTCTTTACGCCAATCCAGACTTTCTAGCCTGTAGTTCAACTCAGATAAGAAAAACACTGAATCTTCTATCGATTCCTCCATGACACGGTGTATTTGAAGAAAGAGTTGGCTGCATGGGATGGAGATTTATTAAGACTTTGTGTCTGTGTTGCACCAGTACTCTGTGCAACACTAAAAGGTGAGAGGCTTCTACCTATTGTTATTGTAACAAGTGGCACCACAGTCCGCAGCTCGGGCTGCGGGTGCACTCGTTTCCCTGCGCCCCAGCTGGCGCCCGAGGCGGGCGCTGCGGTCCACGGACGCACGCGTCCCCTCGGGCGCATCCACTCATCAGTCCGCGTTCCTGCTTCCCCGGCACTGTCTGCGGGCCGGCGTGCGTGGCCCTGATCCTTAGGGCGCGCGCGCCGGTTCTCTCGAGTTTAAAGGGACAGTGCGCCGGTAATTGGTTTTGCCGGCCACTGCTCCTATATGAGGGCTCCACCTCCAGGACCGCGTTGCCGAATCCATAGCGCCCTTGAGAGGAAGCCTTGTCTTGTTCCGGTTTGCCTATTCCGTGTACCAGTCCCGACTGCTTACGTCTCTTGACCACGAACCTTCGCTGCCTGCCCTGACCTCTTGGCCCGTCCCCGACTACGAGTTTGCCTATCGATTCGGTACTTCGTCGCACCTCGGCTACCACCGCAAGCAAGTCGCATCAGGGGTAGCGACCTGGTGGAATCCCGCCGCAGCAAGTCCATCCCGCTTTGCTGCGGGCTCTGGTGAAAACCGGGACCCACTTAGACTCCGCTCCCTGGTGTGGCTTCTACCACCGCTTGCGGTGATCCAGTGGATCCACTACCTAGCACCATTACAGTTATCTTGTGAACATTTAGGGCCACATGTATTTAAACTGTCTAGGTCTAAAACTCTCTTTTCTGCCCATAGAAACCAATCTGAGTGCCCCTCTCATTTCATATAGTGCTCTGGAAAAATTAAAAGGGTAGCTCTGGTTTCTATGGGCAACAAAGAGAGTTTTAGACCTAGACAGTTTTCATACATGTGGCCCTTAATTTTTACTACACAAGGAAGCGCCTTTGTTCTCTTCCCACCCATACACCCTTCGTGTTTCTTCCCCGGCTCTGAGTATCGGAGACTACATAGAACATTGTTTAAATGAGTGCTGTGTAAAATCATTTTAATCGTTCAGACGAGGATGGTTTTACACTTGTATTTCGTATTGTATTTCGACTTGTAATGTACACCCATGAAAAGAAGTGACCTATCACTGCTTTTAGACGCTTATACGCTTCAAATTATAAATGTATACAATGCAGAATCTGATTAGGAACATTGAGTGGTGTTTGTGCTTTGAAAGTACGAGCTTACAACCATGTACTTTCAAAGCACAAACAAAAGGTACGAACAGTGTGCGCCATACAAACGGTGTCTGAACATACCCTGATCTTATGTATTGTTTCTTTTCAGTATTTTATACATTTAAATATAGATGTCATGGTTAACACCCCACCCCGCATGTCAGGCCATGGGCACACCGTGTCCCCTCTGCCTGCACACCCTTGGGGATCGGTGGTGCCGTGTTCTGTGTGTTTGGCTGTGGGCGCGCTCGCTCCAAGAAACAGGAAAAACTTCGTCAAGAACGCGAATCGGTCCAGTCATGCCACCTACCTCATCTGGATCTGATGGCAACTTCATTAATGTCTCTTTGGTCCATAAGTATTGTCTTCCGGTGGTCCGGCTTGTCATGCCTCTGATTATCCCTTTAACTGAGAATGCCTGAATGACAATATACTGTACAGTTCTGCACTGAACCCCTCAATCTTCAAGTAGGGGTGTTGCACAAAGAAAAAGTCGAATTCTACGTGCTTCCCTGCTGCTTCTAAGCTATTCTTCTTGGTCTTCCTTGGCTACAGCATCATGCCCTGGTGCTCAACTGGCAAACGGGTGAAGTCACATGTTGGGAACAAGCCAGTGTCTTGCGGTACCTGGGCCTCTTGTATGAAAATTATCTCGGTCTAAGACTTTCTTTGTTGCCCGTAGCAACAAAGGCAGAATCTACCCTTTGTCTGTGTTGGAGACTCAGGCCATGGCGGTGTATATAAAGGAGAATCTCCAGAAAGTAGTCATCCGCAAATCCTCCTCGCCAGCTGGTGCTGGGTTCTTTTTTTGTGTAGAAAAAGAATGTCTCTCTTCGTCCCTCTATCAACCATTAGGGTCTCAATAAACTCACAGTGAAGAATTAGTAGCCTTTGCCATGATATGGGAACTATTTGACCGCTTGTGTAGAACCAGAATCTTCATTAAACTCGATCTGCAAGGGGCCTACAATTTGATCCAAATTTGTGAAGGTAAAGAATGGAAGACCGCCTTCAATACCCGCGCCGAGCATTTTGAATACTTGGTGATGCCATTAAGTCTCTGTAATGCTCCAACCATCTTCTAGGAATTTGTCAACGACATCTTCAGAGACCTTCTGTATTTATGTGTTGTCGTGTATCTGGACGACATTCTCATTTTCTCACCTAGTCTGGAGACTCATTGTGCCCAGGTGCGCCAGGTTCTGAGATGCCTAAGGAGCCACCGAATCTATGCCAAACTCGAAAAATGCATCTTAGAACAGTCCAGACTGCCATTCCTGAGCTGCATTGGCTCAGACAAAATACTTCAGATGGACCTGGAGAGATTGTCCTACGGGCCATACAGTGTTTCCTAGGATTCGCCAGTTATCACCGGTAGTTTATTCTGCACTTCTCTACTGTGGTGGTGCCGATTGTGGCGCTTACCAAGAAGAATGGTAATCCTAAATTCTGGCCACCCAAGGCAGAAGAGTCATTCTTCCATTTGAATTCAGCATTTGCCTCCGCACGTACCCTATCTAGACCCAACCCAGAGAAGCCTTTGTTCCCCAAAGTTGATGGCTCATCTGTTGGTGCTGGTACTGTCCTCATTCAGAAGACCTCCAAGGGCAAAGTTATTTCCTGTGGCTTCTTCTTCAGGACATTCTCTCCTGCAGAGAGGAACTACATGATAGGAGATCGAGAATTACTGGCCATAGAATAGGCTTTGGAGGAATGGTGCCATCTCTTGGAGTGGGCTCGTCACCATGTCAATATATATACTGACCTCAATTATTTCCTCATTTCCTCTAGCTCCAGACAGTGCAATGTTTGAACCCCTGGCAAGCCAGATGGTCCCTGTTTTTTTCCAGTTTCGACTTCCTGATCACTTCTGGCCTGCGGCCAAGAACATCAAGGCCGGGGCTCTCTCCTGGGCCTCAGATTTTTGCTGGTCTAGACTCTACTCCACGGCATGTCATTCCACCCGAATAGTTGATTACGGCCGTGCCCACTGACCTCAAGGGAAAACATTTGTGCCTTCTGGCCTCAGGAAGAAAGTCTTGAAGTGGGGACATTGTTCTTTATTGGCCGGGCCCCCTGGAGTGCATACATATTGTTTACTTATCTTTCAGCACTACTGGACCTAACCTGCTCCAGGATGTCAAGGCATGCATATTGGGCGCATACATGCCCCTCTGTCTGCACACCCCCAGGGACGGGTGGCGACGCAGTCCGCATGTCAGGGTGCTGCCAGCTGCACTCCTGCTTGTCTGTGCTCCCCTGTCGGTCAGTGCACATGCCCCTGCTTCCTAGGGCTCTCGTTGGCTCTCTGAGAATTAAAGGGTCAGTGTGCCGGTAATTGGCTTATTGTTGGGCGCTGACCCTATATATTCTAGCCACCTCTCCTACTTCCCTGCTGTATCTACAGTGCTCTAAACCTTAGAGAAAGCGTTCCAAATAGTGTTTTGTTTTACCATGTTCCAGTTCATTTGCTATGTTTCTTGACCATGAACCTTTGCCGGCTGTCCTGCCCTTCCTGCCTGTCCCCTGACTATGAGCCAACCTTGCGATTCTGTACCACGCCACACCTCGGCCACCACTGCAGGTAACTCGCGCCATGGGTTGCAACCTGGGGTTTAGCTTGCCGCAGCAAGTCCAACCTGCTTTGCGGCGTGCTCTGGTGAAAACCAGCGGCCCTATAGACTCTGCTTCTTGGCGCGGGTCATACCATAGAGCTTCTTACTTTAGAAATATCCGATATTTCACCACTGCAAGTGTAAAGTGTGTATTTGTGAATACATTACCGATATTACCAATTCTCATAATAATTCTCAAAATTAGTCATAATAATCTATAAAGTGGTAAAACAAAAGCAGCATGGTTTGGGAAAGATAACTTTCTTGTTCTTAGTGAGAAAGATATAAGAACAAGCTATAAGAAATGCGTAAGACTAAAAACTACAAAAACTCTTTTTTCCCAACATTCATGTTTTTAAAATGGAGACTAGCTCAGCAGCCCTATGATACTGCTGAAGACATTTCCATATTATTTCTCATCTGATGAATCCTATTTTCATAGGACTCACCAACAAAGAAAAGGAAATGCAGTCTGGTTTACTACCTGTCCATACCCTGCAGAAATGTTTTTTTCTTAAATTGGGAAACATTGGCATAGGATAGAAAACCCGGGATTAAAAAATTTAATCTGTTTTTTGTTTAAATAATATGCTTTAAACCCAAATTTTCCCTAAACCTTTCCCAAATTTAAGTCTCTTGCATTTTTTTTTCTTTTAACAAAACTTTTTCTAAATGGGATTCTATATTTTATAGGGAAGTTATCATCAAGATGTTGCTATATTTTTTTATCGGACCAAGGCCCCCTAGCTTAAAAATTGCCCAATAGAAAGGGGCTGTGATTTTTAAGGAACTTTTTTTTTTTTTTTTAAACCCTAATTTTTAGTGTAAGGGACGCACCCAAAGACAACAGACAAGTGAGGCCCCTGACCTCCCTTTTTGGGGGGAACCCGTCCTTAAAGGTCGGCCCAACCAGATGATGATAACTGCATTTGGGCAAAAGTGAAAACACAAACAGAGACAAAAACCCAAACAGAAAAAGGGTAAACATAGTCGGGCAGGCCGAGGTGGGGTAAAAACTTTGGGAGCAAAAGTCCCAAAATCATGAGGCAAAAGAGAAACCCGGGAAATTCCAAGAAAAAAGGGTCAAGTTAATAAGAAGATAACAAGAGGGGAAGCAGGGGGAAACTATGGGGGCAATAAAGAAAAAATAGCAGGCCCAAAAGCGGGAAAGGGAAGCGAGACCTTAAAAGGGAACAAAAAAAAGGTAAAATGGGGGCAATAGGAAAAAGGAACAAAAAGCCCCAAGATAGGAGAAAAAAGCTGTCACCCCAAAAAGGGAAAACAAATTTAAACCCAAAAGGGGTGTGCTAGAAGTTTTTGGGCCCAAAGGGGGTTTGGGCCCAGGAATAAACCCAAACTCCCAGCACAGAATTAAACCCAGTTAAAAAATAGTAATAAGAAACGCAGAAATTAAAGGAAAAAAAAAAACATGGTTTACGTTTTCCCGGCCCGTGGCCGGCGACAAAAACCAAAAGCCCGGGGTGTTTTCGGGGAACAACCCATGAAATTTAGCTTTTAAATTATTCCACAAAATGTGGGTTAAATTCGTTTATTAAAGAATATTTTTAATTTTTTTTTTCAGAACCTGGGTTGTATAGTGCCTCTCTTTTATTTTGTTTTGGGATTGCATGAAAGGGCAGTTGAAAACCCACTTCCCAGACACCTTTTGGGGTTTAAAAAATTGCGGGTCTTTTAAAGTACATAGAAATCAATTTTGTATTTGAGTGCAATAGAAGGGGAAAAATTTAGGGACACAAAACTTTGGCCATTTTTAAATTTGGGAAAAGGATAAGAAAGCTGATTTTACGAAAAGAAAGTTAATTATGTAACGGTTGGGGGGGTGAATCCACTGGCCCCACCGAAAGCGTTTGGGCCGTAAGCCCACCCAGGGAGTGGAATCAAAGGGGGGTCCCGGTTTTTCCCAGAGCCCCACAAAGGGGGGAATGTTTTTGCTGGGGGCGGGATTTCCCCCAAAGGGTTCACTCCCACTGGGGGGGTTCCCTGCGGGGGGGGCCCAAGGGTACAGGGGTTTAAAAAGATGGGCCCGGGAAAGGCTTTTTTAGTGGGGGGACAGGCAGGAGGCCCGGAAACAGGCGGTCGGGTTTCCCGTAGCCCGAAAGACAGGCAGGGGGTTTGGACAGGGGGGGCTCTGGTTTGGGTGGTCGGTAAACGAAAAGCGACGGTCGGTACACGGGTAAGGCAAGACAGGAATTACTAGAAACTTCCCCAAAAGGGAAAAAAACACCCCCCCAAGGACCCGGGGGAAGGCCCGGCTTAAAAGAGGGGCCGAATTTAAAAAAGGGGGCATTTCCCCCGGCAATGGACCAATTACAGCGAAATGATTTTTAAATTAAAACTGCCGGCCCCGCGCCCCCCCCTATGGGTGGGAGCCACGCCCCGGGGAAAGACGGAAAACCAGACGGGCCCAGGAGCGCGGCCGGGAAAGTGAAGGGCGGCGGGGGGGGAGGGTGAGCGGCCCCCCGAACCCGACATGGGGGATGGGGATCCCCGCTCGGTGTGGGGAGCCCCTGGCCCCGCGCGCCCCGGGAAAAAAAAAAGGGGGTGGAAAGGGGCGCCCGTGACGGTACCCCCCCCCCCTTGGGGGCCCCCCCTTTTTGGGCCCCCCTCTCTTATGGTTTGGGGGGGAAAAACTCGGGGATGAGGTGCGGTTAAGGATTTTCTCCCCCGGGCCCCCAAAGCCCTTTCTTCGGGTAACCCCCTTCCCAGTCCCCCAAAGGGAAGTATCGTTTTCCCCCTAGTTCCCCTCATCCCTTGAATCTCTTTGACCTCGAAGACATTGGGCGAATCACCCCACAAAAGGGGGGGAAAACAGCCTTCGGTGAAAATCGATTAAAGGCCGGGGGGTTTCAATAAGGGAAAACATAAAAATAAATTTGGGGATTTCATCGTAGGGGGGAGCCAGGGGTTTTTTATGACCCCGGGTTGATGCGGTGATGACCTCAAAGGGGCCCCGGGAAAACGGGGCGGGGGGGTCCCAGTTTGTGAAAAGGCACTTAAGGCGGAAATATTAGATGAGAGCCACACCCTTTTTACCGGGGAAAAAACCCGGGGGGGAATTCTTTTTTGCCCCGCTTGAGTTTCCCATGCGCTGGAACGCGGGGGGCAGCGAACTGACGGGTCTGGGACCAGAGGGCCTTCTTGTTTGCCCCAGGGGTTTTCCCGCCCCGGGGCCCTCAGAGGAGGTTGGGAAGAGGGAGAGGGGGGCGGGGGATGCGGGCCCTAAACGATGTAAAAAGGGGGGAAAACCCCCGGGGGACTCGGATTTAAAAGGGGTTAAAAAGAGAACTCGGGCCCATGGCAAAAATTTTGGGAACCAATCGTTTGAAGGGGCCGAGACAAAAAGGGAAAAAAACTTTAACCCTTCCAAGATTTGGGTTGACCCTTCCCCCGGGCCCAATTCGCTCCCAGTGGTAGGCGGAAGAAAAGTCAAAGTTTTAAAACTGAAGTTGGTTGCACGGGGGCCTCCCCCCAAACCTGGAGAAAAAATTGAACCCCCCGGTTGGGGAAAAATTTTCTGAGGGAGTCAATGAAGCCCTTTGGAATAGCCCCAGCCGGGCCCGGGGGCAGAGGGCCAGCCCTAAAAAGGGGGCCCAAAATGCGCCATTTTGGAAAAGCAAAATCCTAACCCCCCAAAAAATGGTGTTGCCAAGACAAAGGAGGGAGGTCAGGGGATAAAAGCCCTTCAAAAATGTTGGTACGGGGTTTTGAGGGGGGAATGGGAAGTGGTGAAGTAGCCCTACCGGCTTGTAAAGTGGGGTCTTGTTGCGGGGCAAAGGAGTCAAAAGGGACGAAAAAAAAAGCCCTTTAAAAGTCCTTTTCAAGCTCGGGCCACAATAAAACCCGGGTATCGGTGAAATTTTTCTACGGGTGGGGGATGGCACCCACCAATGGGGAAAATGTCCCCTTTTTAAGTTCGTTGCGGAGAGCGGGGGCGCACATAAGCCCTTCCCAGGAGGGCCCTTCCGGAGGCCCAATAAAAGTGCCGAGATGAGACGTTCTGGGGGAAAATTATGTGTTCTGGAAAAGTTCTTAAACCCCCCAAGTCGGGGGCCCACGGGAGAGGGGGGTCAGCTTCACATTCTTCTCAGCGGGGCTTTGAAGTGGATCTGAAAATCAAAACCGGGGGAGAAGAAAAAGCGACCACTAGCCGGGGGCGTGGGTTAAGTCGCGGGCCCCGTCTAAAGGGTATTGGAGGTTTTTTTGGTCCCATTTAGATAGGGATGGGAATACGGGCCCCCTTCCAGCAGATAACCCATCCCCCAAAACCCAAATTTTTGGTATTTAGCCCCCGGTCCCCCAATCGTTTTTTCCTCTGGGCCAAAAGGGGAAAAAGTTTTTTGGGAGAAGAAGCCGACTTTACATTTTTCCCGTAGGCCCCTTTTTTGCGTAAGAATGCTCGGTCCCACAGATGAGGCCCCCTCCGGGTGTGAAGGGTTTGGGGGGGAACCCGGACTTTTAAAAGGGATGATGCGTAGAAAAGGGGGGACTTGAGTTCGAAAACGCCTTTTTCGGCCTCGAGGGGGCCGCTGCGTGGTTTGGGGTTGGGTTTCTTGGTAAAGACCCACAAATCGGGGCCCCCAGCTTTAGAGAAGTGGGGGGATGAACGGCGATAGTAGTTGAAAGAACCCCAAGAAGCATGGATACCCCATGGGGCCGGGGTTGGGTGTGGCCACGAAAAACCACGGTTTGGACAGCTTTGCTGGGTCATCCGTAGGTCTTGGTCAGAGTTTGCCCTACCCCAAAAAACGGGAGGCTGGGTCTGAGGGAAAAAGGGGCATTTTCTAGTTTTGGCATACAAAGGGTTTTCCCCCCGGAGACGCTTTTTTTATTTGGGACGAACATGGCTGCGGGGGGTCTCGAGGTCAAAGGAAGGGGTACACCAGGATGTCATCAAAGGGAGACCCCACGCAGGTTTTTTGGGAGGTCCCTGAAGATGTTTATTCACGAGGTCCTGGGGAAAAACGGCAGGCGCATTGCAAAAGTTGAAGGGCAAACACCCGGTACTCAATTTAAATGCCCCCTCCCCGGGATTTAAGGCGTCTTCCAAATTTATCGCCCTTGCGGGGTTCGAAACCCAAGTTGTAGGCCCCCCTCAAATCCCAAATTGGAGAAAAATCTTGGTGCCCTGCAAAGGGGATCAAAAAATTCTGTGATCCCGCGGCCCAAAGGATAACGGTTCTTTACCGTGATTTGTTCAAGCCCCGGTAGTTAAAGAGGGCCGCAAAAGGTTTCCGTTTCCCTTTTTCTTCACGAAAAAAAACCCCCCGCTAGCGGGGGGCGAGGAAATTTCGGATGAAACCCCCTTCCCGGAGATTTTCCCGGATGTACCGGCATTGGGGGTTGGGTCTCGGGAAACCCACAGTGGGTAGACTCGGGCCCCCCAGGAGGGAAATGGTACCCCGGAAATAAGTCGATCGGGCAATTTGTATGGACGATGCAGTGGAAGACTCTCAGCTTGTCTTTCAGAGAAAAACATCGGGGGTACTCCCGGTTTTTCCCGGGGGAAGCCCGGGCCAAAAGGTCCCGAAAAGGGTGAGCGAGGGGCAGGAAAGCACCCGGGGAGGGGGCCACCAAACAACGCCCCCCCCCCAAAAGTTGGGGGGCCCCAACAATCAAATTCCAGTAGTCCAGTCCAGGGGTAGGAGGTGGAGCCCCAGCCAAAGGGAAATCAGAGGAGGATCGCGACGGGAGCAGGCAAAACATAGAAGGGATCTCCTCTTTATGGGGCGCCCCCCCAGGAGGGACAGAGGCTTGTTGACCAAAATGGATGGGGTCGCTAAGTAGCTCCCCCCGCCGGGGGAAAGAGAGCAAGCGGCTTTTCAGACGTACCCCTGGAAAAAAGGGATTTCTGCTTCACAGATTGGTGGATGAAGTTTCCCGGGAGAACCCCAGTCCCGGAATTTCCGGAACTTGGAAAAGTCATACTAGTCTCTGAAAGACCTGCACTGGCATCAACCGGCGTGGGAGGGAGGAAGTTGCCCCTAGGGGAAAGCCCCTCCCCCAGATCCCGGGGGGAGTTTTCCGAAAGGGTTGGGAAAGCTTTGGGGGCAGTTCCCCCGAAAAAAGTCTGGGCTGCCACAAGTTGAGGGGACAAGTTCCTTTTCCGCGCCCGGACCCAAATCTTGCCCCGAGATGCGGGGCCCCATCAATTACTTGGGTCGTCGGGGGTGTTTTGCCCGCTGTGGGCAGGGGGCCCCCAGAAACCGGTTGCCAAAAGGGAAGGAAACCGGCAAAAGGGTTTGGGGTTTACTGGCGCTCTTTTGAAGCTCCTCTTCCCGTTCAAATTTAAGCGTACATCGGCGGGTCGCTAAAAGGGGTAAAGGGCACTGAGGGAAGACGGGAGGTCTCTAGCTGCCCAAGGGCCCTCCTTAACACGGCTTGGAGCCCTTTTTTTTGAAAGGGGGGCGCACCCGAGCGGCCTCGTTCCATGAAGTTCAGAGGCCAGAGTACCCGGAATTGGGTTTTCGCGTAGTCTCCTAAGACAGATCCCCCTGGCGTAGGTTTAGGAGGGCGTCTCAGGGAGGGGTGCACGGCTGGTTCCCCGAAGATGTTTCGGGAAAATTGCCGGGGGAAAAACTCTAATCCGCCCTCATGGATCGTTTCTGTCCCATAGGGGTGTAACCCAGGCCAAAGGGGCCTTCCCGGAGAGGGGCTGACCACGAAAGCCACCTTTTGCACGTTCAGACAGGAATGGGCAGCCATCGCTCCACGTGCATAGAGCACTGGGTGTGAACCCCTGCAGAGTTTTGGGTCTCCCTCTTTCCTTTTTTGGGAGCGTAGCCCAAACTTGGGACCCCCAAAAAAAAAAAAAAGGGGCCCTTAAAGGAAAAGTAAAAGGCGGAACAACCGCAGGAGTGGCGAAGGTTTTCTGCTGTGGGAAAGGGTTTAAAGAATTGCTGAGCATGGGAGATAAATGGGTAAATTGCTGTGCCTGTTTATGAGTTGCCCGTTTAAATGGGGGGCAACAACGGTCGTCAGATCCGCCCGGGGTGGGGGTAAGGGCCCTTTTGGGGGGATCCTGGCCGGGGTCCTACTTTAAAGGTCTGGAGGTGGATCCACTGGACCCCCGAGGCGGGTTTGGGGTAAGACCAAACCAGGGGGTGAAATCCCCAAATGGGGCCCGGTATTCAACCCGAGCCCCCGAAAGCGGATGGTCTTTGCCCGCGGCGGGGGAGTCCAAACCCGGTCACTTCCATGGGGGGCGGGCCCGTGGGTTTCGGCCCAAAGGGGAACGAGGTACAAAAACGGGGGGCAGGCTCGGGGTTTTTGTCGGGACGGCAGGAGGTCAGGAAAGGGGGCTCAGGTTCGTAACGTTTAAAAAAGGGGGGGGTCAGGGCGGGCGGCTCTGGTTTTTTGTGGTCGGTAAACGTTTAAACAAAAACGGTCGGTACACGGGAAGGCCAAAAAAAAAAAAAGGGAAAATAAATAGGGCAGCTTTCTCCCCGGGAAAAAAACACCCCAAAGATTCCCGGGGAAGGCCCGGGAGGGAAAAGGCCCGGGCTTAAATGGAGCGTGGCCCCGGGAATGACCAATTTTCTGGCGCATGCCCCCTTTTAAATTTTAAACTGCCGGCGTTGCGCCCCCGCCCCCATGGGCGGACCACGCGCCGGGGACGGAGACAGACTGAGCAGGTTGGGGCCCCGGCCGGGTAAGGGGAAACGTGGGGGGGGACCCGGGGGGGTGAGGGGGACCCCCCAAACCCCAGTGCGGGCGGGGCTCCGCTCCCGGGGTAGGAAACCCCGGGGGGCCTGCGACCCGGGGGCAGTGGTCGCAGGGGCGTTCCGTGACAAATTACTGTTTCAATGCTTTCCGTAAATTTTTTTGGTATTTTAAAAAACAAATAAATGGAAGGGAATGATATCAATGTCAAGTTTGGGCTTTGCTACATTTATGCTTTGGGTTTTTTAATATATGGGGGCATTCACAGGGAAAGGACAAAAAACTCTGTTTTTGCCTTCCCTGAACCCGCCATTTCCCCAAATGGTTTTTGGATGTTGTCACAAAAAACCCCGTCTGTTTTTCAGCGGTTTTTTGGTTTTTTATTGTTTTTGTCCTGTTTTTGTTTCCCGGGTTTTTCCCCGCGGTTTTTTGGGGCTAAATTTTTTAAGCGGAAAATTTTATGAGTGCAAAAGTTTTTCCTGATTGGGTGCTAGAAAAAAAATGTGATTTTTTTTTTCTTAACAAATTAAAAAAATGATGCCCCAAAGGCCCCAAATTTTTCACTTTCACTTTCGGACTTTTGCATGTTAAAAGCCTTTAAAAAATTTTTTTGTTTAGGCTTTAAAAGGGGATTTATTTCGTTCCCCCAAATAAGGGGTTTGCAGGGGGCCTTTCCTGTTTTAAAAAAAATGCAAAAAGGACCTGAAAAACACCCCAAAAAAAAGGTGGGTTTTGCCCAAAAAAACCCCTCACTCACTTTCTGAGTGGTTAAAATTAAATCCAATGTTAATTTTCAATCTGGGAAACCCGTGAGAAGAATTAAAATGTTTCTAAGTTTTTTGGGAAAAACCCCAGGGGGGGTTTTTAAAAAAACCCCCCTGCGGAAAAAAAAATTTTTAGTGAAGAATGTGAAAAGGTTTTTCTATTGAAGTTAATGGGGGGAAAGTTCCGGGGTTTTTTCAGCTTTTTCAAAACCAAGTCTGAAAAAAAAAGGGGGTAAAAAAATTTTGGTGGGGGGAAGTTACGGGGGAGGGGCCAAAAAAGGGAGGGTTTTGGGTTTTGGGAGCTTTAAAGGGGAAATCCGTCAAAATTTTGAAATTTTTGGAGATAAAAAGTTATTGGCTTTCGCTTATTTTCAATTTACAAGAAAATTTTGTATTTTGGGTGCTTTCAAGCCCCCTTTTCATTATTTCTACTTTTATACTACTATTTAGACTTTGGTGCATACATGGGTTAAGTATGAGAGTGGGATACCTTACTCCATTCTGCTGTGGTGGCCTATAAGCGAGGTCTACTCGGGCAAGTAAAAAATTATCCACTATTTAGTAATATTAAAATTTCTGTTGCCCGCAATGTATTATTAATGCTTTCTATGCTAGGTTGTTGTCTCCCAAGTCGATGCAGTACAGATTTGAACATGTTACATCAGTTAATTTGTGACTTCAATTCAGGAAAAAATATCTGCCTGACTTGTAATTTGAATGATAGAAGATCCGCATGCACAGATTTGTTTTTTGTGGTCTGAGGGAATGTCCGGTGCCGATATTTATCGGAGACTCAAGGAAGGTACCACTAGTTGCAGCCATGAAATAGGAGAGGACATGCTATTCAAAAGTGAAGACAGCAGTGCATTTGTGGCTTGGAGCTCCACCTAAAACATTTTTTAATAAGGGAATACAGAAGCTTGTTGACAGATTGACAACATGTATTAAAAAGCGGGGAGATGATGTAAAATAATGTATCTCATGCCTTCCTTATCTACAGTCATTAGTTGGGTTAATAATAATAATCTTTATATAGCGCCAACATATTCTGCAGCACTTTACAATTTAGTGGGTAGAAAAAGAGAAAAAGTCAAGCACCCTACTACATAAAAATGCACTTAACAAATCAGACACAAGGTGTGAGGGCCCTGCTCACAAGAGCTTACAATCTGTTAGTTAAATTCTCAGTTACTTTTTCTACCAACTGAAATCAAAACTTATACTTATTCTTTTTCTTTATATAAAATATGATTTTAGCCCTACTAGATGATGTTTTTAGGTAATTCTGCTATATGAGTTACCAAGATGAATGCCTGCTTAACACCACATCTGTTTATTCAGGGGATGTCAGTCTGGGATTTTGTTTGAAGTTATGGCTAGTTGAGATGATACACTAGAATTTGATTAACAGAAAATGTCCCACTGAGGATATACTGTGATAGGTATTTTCTAGTTAAAAAGACCCAAGAGTAATGTCAAATATCATAATGGCAGGGTTCCTATAACTACCATGTAGTTCTTACTTGCTAAGCAGTGACAACCTCTAGTGATGCTTTTCCTCATAACACCACAAAATAAAACATAATAAAACTAACTTTATAGTTTTCAGTATTTAGGGATATTTTTTCATTCATTATGACCACAATCAACTACAATATAAACAACAAGGATGCTTTTATGGTTTGGGGCCCATTAGTGCCATACAAATAAGTGTGCGTCTTTGACCCATCTCTCTTGTGGTTAAAGATAATCCCTCTTTATTGTTTACACTAGAGGTGAGTGTAGCCTAGGCGCCAATTACACACAACAAAAATATATTATTAAAATATCTATCCTAGACGGCCAACACTAAGTATAAAATTAACATCTTTATTAAGAACGACTTAAAAATTATAGTTTCAAATGTATATGAACGCGCTACAATGTTTTAAGCCACATATATATAAGGGCACTCCAAAGCAATATCTATACACCATTGAAGTGGGATAGACGCTAAAGCTAGGAATAAATCCCCAAAGCGATCTTGCGCGCTGAAGAGCACTTACAAAGATGCTAACTAATGTCCCTACCTAAACTATGCCGGGAAAGATTATTGCTTCCTCGATAAGGACGATCCCGTGTCATGGAACCTATCGCGCAGCGTTACAAACACCCTAATTAATGACCTATCCGCAGTAATAGCCATATAAGGTACGTGAAAACATCTTACTTGCAAGCGAAGAGTCCCCAACATTGTTTCGATTGTCCTACTCCAGACACTCATGGGGAGGGTGGCGGGGGGCCAAGGATTGGAGGCAGTAGTGTTGAGCGATTTTATAATGCGACAATAGTTGAAAATGCGGCAAAGGTTTTTAGATGGTGATCGAAATTTCCAGATCAATGCTATAATTAAGTTAAAATCTGGGGCTGGAAAATCACATTGTACCGTCGTTTTTACATAGTAACAGCGTTTCCTGTTTTCAGCCTCAGTGTCTGCATCAGGCGTTCTCAATAGGGATAGGACCTGCTTCATGTCCTGTGCGCCAAACAGATACAGCGAAATATAGGTCTATTTCTGCAACATGAGAAACTCTACAATTAGCTCTGTGATCCTTCCAATTTATGTTAGAATTAGGGATTTTGAACATTTTATGTAGTGTAGCGTAAGAACTTTTACAGGCAGATAATTACTACCACTGTGCAGACATCACGCGGTGGGAGCGTGGGAGGGGAGTGGCACGTTCGGGCCGAACACCAGACAAAGCGTCTATCTATAAAGAGACGCCCTGGATAAAAGTTCATCCTAGAGACTTAGTGATTAGACATTGTAGTTAGGAGTATCTTTATTAATTAACAAGATTGCTATGAAATATTACCTGTATATTGGGCGCTGAACTTATATGGAATACACTTACATAATTTACTCAGTAACTGCAGTGGAGATCTCTTGTTAGCTGCAAAACTCTACTTTATTATGTCAGTCAATACATTTCAGATAGTGTGTGCAATTTTCGTTCATTACACTGTGACTGTTGAATATTATTCCAGCCTTGCACTGAATTACAACCAGCAATCTTGTATGTCATCACAGGTTTCGTTTTGTTGCCAAAACAATACGTGTATCGAACGAAACATCACAGTTAGTGATTGTTGACTTTTGCGCACCCAGCACTGTTCTTGACGCAGCACTACGTAAATCTAAAAACAGCAATTCTATCACTTCACCACAGTGAAATTGAAAGGTTGCAAAAATACAGTATTATTAAATCAAACATAACAGTTAACGTGATTTTTTGACTTTGCGCACACCAGCACCTGTTCATTGACCGCAGCATCTACGTAAAATCTTACAGAGCAATCTAGTACTTCACCAACAAGTGAATTGAAAGGTGCAAAAAAATACGTTTATTATATCAAAACATAACAGTACGATTGTTTATTGACTTTTGCGCACTCCAGGCACTGCGTTTTCATGTGACGCAGCATCTACGTAAATCTTAAAACAGAATTCTATATCACCACAGGTGAATTGAAGTGTGCCAAAAAATACAGTTTGTATATATCATCAAACATAACATTACGTTTTGGGGCTTTTTTGACTTTTGTGCGGCAGCCCCATGCAACTGTTCCATTTACGCAGAGGGCAACTACGCTATAACTTTAAAACAACGCGAGATGATCTAATATTCACCACATGGTGCATTTGAAAGGCAAAAATTACAGTTTATATTATCAAAACATCACAGTTACTTTTTTTTTTACTTTGCGCACCCCATCACTGTTCATTATGAGCGCACATCTACTAAATCATATAAACTGCAATTTCTATATTCACCACAGGTGAATGAAAAGGTGGTCAAAAATACCGTATATTAATAATCAAAACATAACAGTTACGTGATTTTTTGACCTTTTGCGCACCCAGCACTGTTCATTGACGCAGCCTCTACGTAAAACTTAAACAGCAAATCTATATTCCACCACACGGTGATTGAAAGGTGCAAAAAATACAGTTAATTATATCAAAAACATAACAGTTACGTGTTTTTTTATTGTACTTTGCGCACGACCAGCAGCTGTTTCATTGACGCAGCATCTATGGGGTAGCGGGGTGGGGGGGGGGGGCAGGGGATGCCCGGGGGGCAGATCGTGGCCCGGCGGGGCAGCCGCTGGGCAGTGCAGGCGGGCGTGCCCGAGTGCCGTTGCAGACACGAGCGAGGGACCGGACCTCAAGACACGTCCAGCCCACCCTAATGGGGCTCAGGGTAAGATGCGACCGTGTGGGGTCAGAGCGTGAGCGGGGGTACTGACGCTGCGCCACCGGCGGTAGAGAGAAGTGCCGCGCGGCCCCTAGGCCCGTTGAGTGGCCCGGGTGGTGAGTGACTGAGCGAGGATTGAAGGAGATGACTCCAACGGGCAGTAAGTAAGACAGCCAACAGAGGCGATTGGAGCGGGCGGTGCAAGGACCCCGTGTGCAGGGGAGCGTCCACAGAGGTGGATGGGGCACAATCAGACCCCTGGGGGAAAGGGAGGCGTCCACAGAGGGGATGGGACAGCAGATCAAGACCCCGGGTGCCAGGGGACGTCCAGAGAGGGGCAGATGAGGTGCGGTGGTGCAGGATCCCAGGGCGTCCACAGAGGGCTGCGGTGCAGGACCCCGGGTTCCTGGGGTGTCCCCCGCCACAGAGTGAGGGCGGTCGGTGCAGGACCTCAGGTGCAGGGGGTGCGTCCACGAGGGGATGGGGCGGTCGGTTTGAGGGCGTCCACAGAGGGATGGCAGGCGGCGTGCAGGACCCCCGGGTCAGGCGTCCACAGAGGAGGGATGGGGCGGCGGTGCTAAGACCCCGGGAGCAGGGCGTCCACAGAGCGATGGAGCTGTGCAGGACGCCGTGGGTGCAGGCGTACCACATAGGCCGATGGGCGGTGCAGGACCGCCGGGTGCAGGGCGTCCACAGAGGCGATGGGAGCGGTGCATGGACCCCGGGAGCAGGGCGTCCACAGAGGCGATGGTGGCGTGCAGTACCCCGGGAGCAGACCCCGGGTGCAGGGCCGTCCCCAGAGGTGGATGGGGCTGCGGTGCAGGACCCCGGGTGCAGGGCGTCCCCACAGAGGGAAGGGGCGGCGGTGCATGGACCCCGGGTGCAGGGAGCGTCCACACGATGGCGATGGACGGCGGTCAGGACCCCGGAGTGCAGGGCGTCCACAGAGTGGAAACGGGCGTCAGTATCCTGGAGAGGGTCGTAGTCATTAATCGTCCTGTGGGATTTCTTTTCTATCCTGCCTCCCAACTACAGCCATAAATGGGGGGCCAAGCCAACAACAACCAATGATGAAAGTCCCGCAGGAGGGCGCAGAGGAATCACATTGATGCTTCCCATTACCAAGACTGGCGCTCGGTGGCAAGTTCTAACAGATGTTGACTCATACGGGGGGGGGGGGGGGGGTCACCACGGAAATTTCAAGATGTTAGTCTATGCGTCTTCGGGTCTGAACTGTGTATTAGTGATGTCCATAGACTGTGATTATTGAGGGGGAGGGGCCACCAGGGGGTTCACATCCATAATGAGGAGCAACAAGCCGGGGACAATCCTCCCCCGCGCACCTGTGCATTGTGCCCAACAAGAAACATTGTTAATCAGCCGAGCTCCGCCCACATCTAATAGAAGGGAAAGATCTTCTTTACATCATGTCTCTAGTCACCGGCCAGAGCTGACAGTCACCATGTCTCCATCATGGTCTCTAGTCCATGCCGCCAGAGCTGCAGTCAACCATGCTATTTAACTACAAACATTTCACTAGTCACATACCCAGAGCAGCAGTCACCATGCTATCAAACTACACATGTCTCTCGTCACCAGCCATAGCTGCAGTCACCATGCAATTACTAACAATCATGTCTCTAGTCACAGAACCCAGAGTCTGCTGCAAGTACACCATGATATAATACTACAACATGTCTTCCAGGTTCACAGCCAGAGCTGCAGTCATACCATGCGCTGGGGCGCTGATCCCTTGACCTCGATCTCATTCCCTGCCTGATCTATAACTGGTGGGGTGGCTTCTGCCCTGTTGTATTGGACCGGCTGCTGGGAGGGGGACGCCAGGAATTATACCCCGAATTGTATCTACTCCCTGTATAAAGCCGCATCTGTATAACTAAATGCTTTTCTATATTGCATGCAGCCCGCTGCATTATTCCTATACAGTGATGTCCGCGCAGGGGCGGTCTGGCTGTGACCCCACCTCTCAGTGATGTCAGTACAGGGGGCGGGGCTGTGGACACCTCTCATTCTGATGTCAATTACAGGGCGGGGGCTGTGACCACCTCCTCAGTGATGTAGTTACAGGGGCGGGGCTGTGAACAACCTTCTCAGTATGTCAGTCCAGGTGGCGGGGCTGTGACCTACCTCTCAGTGAATGGTCAGAACAGGGGGACGGGGCATAGGACCCCCTCTCAGTGATGTTAGTACAGGGGGCGGGGCTGTGACCACCTTCAGTAAAGTCAGTACGGGGGGCGGGGCTTGACCACCTCTCAGTGATGTCAGAAACAGGGGGCGGGGCTGTGACCTCCTTCAGTAATTCATTTACAGGGGGGGGGCTGTGCCCACCTCTCAGTGTGTCAGTACGAGGGCAGGGCTGTGACCTCCTCTCAGTGATGTCAGTACAAGGGAAAGGGCTGTGCCCTCCCTCAGTGATGTCATACAGGGGGCGGAGCTTTGACCACCCTCAGTGATGTCAGTAAAGGGGGGGGGGCTGTGACCTCTAAAGTGATGTCTTTTTAACGGGGGGAGGGGCTTGACCCCCCTCTCAGTGATGCCCTTAAAAGGGGGAAGGGTTTGGAAAACCACCTTCAGTGTTGCCCAGTAAAAGGGGGGGGGGCGGTTGCCCACCTCTCAGTGATGTCATTACGGGGGGCGGGGCTGTGACCACCTCCCCGTGAGTCAGTACGGGGGGCGGGGCCCTTGTGACCAAACCTTTCAGTGATGTCAGTACGGGGGGGGGGGCGGGGGTCCCACCTTTTCAGTGATTTTCAGAAACAGGGGGGGGGGCTGTGCCCTCTCAGTGATGTCTTTTGAAAGGGGGGGGGGCTTTTGACCTCCTTCATGATGTCAGTCAGGGGGCGGAGCTGTGACCCCCCTCTAGTGATGTCAGTACAGGGGGGGGGTTTGTGCCCCCCCAACCTCTCGTGATGCAGAACGGGGCCCGGGGCTGTGCCCAAAACCCCCCTCAGTGATGTCAGTCCCAGGGGGGGGGCGGTGCCCATTCTCGTGATTTTAAGTACAGGGGGGGGGGGGCTTGACCTCCTCTCAGTGATGTCATACGGGGGGCGGGGTTTGGACCTCCTCCAGTGATGTCAGTACAGGGGGGGGGGGCTGTGCCCCCTCTCAGTGATGTAAAGTACGGGGGGGGCCGGGTTTGGACCCCCTTCGTGTGTCATTTGCGGGGGCGGGGTTTGGGACCTCCTTCAGTTTTAAATTCAGGGGGGCAGGGCTGGGCCCTTTCCTCTCAGGGGATGTCAGTACAGGGGGGGGGGTTTTGTGACCCCTCTCTGGATGTCAGTGGGGGGGCGGGGCTGTGCCCCAACCCTCAGGTTGTTATACGGGGGGCCCGGGGCGTGACCCCCTCTCAGTGATGCAGTACAGGGGGCGGGCTTGGCCCAAACCTTTCCCCAGTGATGTCAGTACAGGGGGCGGGGCTGTGCCTTCCTCTCATTGTTCAGACGGGGGGGGCGGGGCTGTACCTCCTCTAAGTGATGTCAACAGGGGGGCAGGGCTGTCCCTCCTCTAAAGGGGATGCCCAGAAACAGGGGGGCGGGGCTGGGGACCCCCCTTCAGTGATGTAAGAAACCGGGGGCGGAGCGTGACCACCTCTAAAGTGATGTCGTACAGGGGGCGGGCTTTGCCCTTTCTCAGTGTTTGTCAGAAACGGGGGGAGGGGCTTTTGACCATTCTCAGTGATGTCATACAGGGGGCGGGGCTCTGACCTCCTCTCATGATGTCAGTACGGGGGGGCGGGCTGGGGCCCCACCCTCAGTGATGTCAGTACGGGGGGAGGGGCTGGTGACCCCCTTCAGTGATTCAGTACAGGGGGGGGGGGCTGTGACCCCTTCAGTGATTTTCAGTAGGGGGGGCCCGGGGCTGTAAACCCTCCCCCTCAGTGTTGTCAGAAACGGGGGGCGGGGGTGGGGGCCCAAACCTTCGTGTGTTAGTCAGGGGGCGGGGCTGTGACCACCTCTCAGTGATGTCATTACAGGGGGGGGGGGGATGTGCCCTCCTCTATTGATGTCAGTACAGGGGGGGGGGCTGTGACCTCCCTCAGTGATGCCCAGTACGGGGGGCGGGGTTTGTGCCCACCTCTCGTGTTCCCTTTATAGGGGCAGGGCTGTAAACCCCCTTTCCAGTGATGTCAGTACAGGGGGCGGGGCGTGACCCCCTCCCCAAGTGATGCCCATTTTCAGGGGGGGGGCTGTGCCTCCTTCAGTGATGTAAATTTACAGGGGGGGGGGCCTGGGGACCACCTCTCGTGTGTTAGAAACGGGGGGCGGGGCTGTGACCACCTCTCGGATTTCAGTACGGGGGGGGCGGTTTGGCTGGCCCACCTTTTCAGTGATGTCATTTTCAGGGGGCGGGGCTTTGACCCCCTCTTCAGTGATGTCAGTACAAGGGGGGGCGGGTGTGACCACCTCTCAGTGATTTTAGTACAGGGGGGGGCTGAAACCCAAACCTCTCAGAAAATGATATAGGGAAAGGTTTTGCCCAGCGTCATATAGGGGAATAGTAGGTGGGGTGGATCCCTAGGAAATTTTTTATTAAAAAAAGGTTCTTCTCACCCACTCTTCCGGGGTAAAAAGGGAGAAACCAGTTTACCCCCCCAAACATGCCCCCACTGACGTTTCAGCTCCCTCACAAGCCGCTTAAAAAGACGTTACCCAATAGCCCCTGATTCTGGGGCAGTTTTCCTCAGCGCTGCCCCTTTTCATGGGGCCGGAGTTGAACTTTTCCTTAAAGCTTCGAGAAACCAAAGGGTTTCAAAGTAAAGTGATAAATTGCTTTTTTTTCCCCCTTTTTTAATTTGTGTAATCATGATAATGGGAAAAGGGGTTTTTAATTTTGGGCTAAAATTTCTTTGGGGCCCCCTTTTTATGTAAAATTTATTAGGGGTTTTGGGGAAGGGAAGGGGCGTTGCTAGGGTCCTAAAACACCCGGGGGGCAAAAAGGCCCACTGTGATTACTTTTTTGTCAGTATAGCAAAACATCATGAGCTGCTTAAAAAAAAATTTTCTGAAAATTTTCACATGGGATCTGCCCGGGATTTTTTTAAACCCCCCCAGGAAACAATGTAATCCCCTCGGTAGATATATATAATGCCCCCCCCCCCCCCCACCCCCCCCCATTGGGTCACGGGTAAAATACCCAAAATTTTTATACTCTAGGGGCAGTTTATCAATGCTGACCCATGACTGAGCAATTAATATAACTTTTGGGACTGTTAGTTTTGAAGGTCAGGGTGCCCAAAGAGAGCTGACAGTTAAATATATTGGCTCCCCAGACATTTTCATTGTCATTTAATTTACCCAGCTTTAAACCCCGGGAATTAAAACTAGAAGCCCATCGGGTATAAAACCTCCCCCTGGGGACCGTGCCCAGCAGCCCCCAAGATGGGCCCTCCACCCTGTAACACCAGCAGCTCCCGTATAGACGTCCCCCCCTGAAACACCAAAAGCTCCCAGTATAGCCCCCAACCCTGAAACCCAACCAGCAGCTCCCGAAAATAGACCTCCCCCCCGTGACAGTGACCGCAGCCCCCAAGTATTCCCTCCACCCTGTGACACCAGCAGCTCCCGAAAGGAGTCCCCCCTGAAAACCCGCAGCCCCCAGTATAGACCTCCACCCTGGGGCCCCGCAGCTCCCAGTATAGACTCCACCCTGAAAAACACCAGCACCCCCCAGTTTAGCCCTCCCCCCCTGTAAAAACCAGAGCTCCCAGTATAGACCTCCCCCTGTAACACCAGCAGCTCCCAGTATGGGCCCTCCACCCTGTAACCCCCAGCAGCCCCATTTTATACCCCCCCTGTGACACCGGGCGCCCCCGGTATAGACCCCCAACCCGTAACCCCAGCAGTCCCAGTATAGACCTCCCCCCTGTGGAAAACCAGCGCCCCCAGTTTGCCTTTCCCCCCCCTGTAACCCCCAGCAGCTCCCAGTATATCCCAAAATGCCAACTCCCCGTTTTTTGGCGGGGGGGCCCCGCTATTTGGGGCCCCCCTTCCCCCCCTCCCGGGGGAGTTGGATTCCTCCCCGCCTGTGGGGCGGGGGGGCCCCTTTAAAAATTCCCACGGCACAAGATAGGCTGGTGCGTGGTGCCCCTTCTTGCGCCCCCGGCCCGCCCCTACAGGGGGGTTAAAGGGCGGGCCGCCAGTGTCCGCTCCCCCCCCCCCGGGGTTCTCAACTGTGCGGGGGGGGAGGCAGGATGGATCGCTCCCTCCCCCCTCCCCCCCCTTTTTGGGTCCGGGGGCCGGTGTGTGCGGGGCCATACGTTCAGCGGCGCGGGGGGGGAAGTGACGCGCGGTCCCAGGGGAGTGCCCGCGGGGCTGCTCTACTTCCCCTGCGCCTGAGGAGATGGGGGGAGGAGGGCCCGCGCTGCAGGAGCATGGAAAGGGGTAAGTGGATTTTATTATTTTATTTTATTAGCTTTGGGGGGCTCTCCTGGCAAACGGGAGAGGGAAAATCCCTTTGGCAACAATGGGGGCATCACCTGGAAAAAATTGGGGGATCACCTGAAAAAAAGATGGGGGCACAAACCGGGCTAAAGAGGGCCCAACTCCCTTTGGAACAATGGGGGGCATCACCTGGAAAAACAGAGGGGGAAATACCTGGCAAAACAGATGGGGGCACTCCCTGGCTAAAAAGAGGGGGGCACTCCCCTGGTAAAAGATGGGGGCACTCCCTGGCTAACAGATGGGGGAAATTTCATGGCTAACAGATGGGGGCATACCTGGCTAACGATGGGGGCACTACCTGGAAAAAACCAAGGGGGGCCCAATACCTGGCTAAAAAAGGGGGGCCCCTCCCTGGTTTAACAAGGGGGGGCACCTCCCTGGCTAACAATGGGGGGCACCTACCTGGAAACAAAGGGGGGCCCCCTACCTGGCTAACAAAGGGGGGGCCCCTACCTGGCTAAAAAAGGGGGGGCATCTACCTGGTAAAAAATTTTGGGGCTTACCTGGCTACGGGGGGGCATTACTTGGTCCCAAGGGGGCATTAGGCCGGGAAAGGGGGCCCACTCCCTGGTTATGGGGGGGCAAATTCCCTGGCTATAAGGGAATCTCCCGGGCTTTTTTCCCAAAACCCTTTTATGCGGTAGGTGGAGTGGGGGGCCCTTTTTTTTTTTTTTTGAAGGGGCGTGGCTTCCGAAAGGGGGCTTTTGCCCAGGGCAAATTTTTCCCCACGGCGCGCAAAAGCGCGCCGCCCCCCTAAACTTTTTTCAAACTTTTTCTTTTTCAAAAGTTGGAAAAAACTATGGTATTAAAACCCCCAAACCTGTGACACCAGCGCCCCCCAGTATATACCTAAAACCCTGTAACCCCAAGCGCCCCAAAGTATTCCTCCCCCCGAAACCCACCAGCAGCTCCCCAAAAAAGGTTTTATTCCTCCCCCCTTGGGGAAAACCAGCAGCTCCCAGTAAAACACCTCCACCCTGTGAAAACCGCAGCCCCCAGAAAACCCTCCACCCTGTGACATTGGACCGGCAGCCCCCGTATAAAACCCCTCCACCCTGTGGACATGACCAGCAGCCCCCAGTATAACCCTCCCCCCCTGTAAAAACCAGCAGCCCCCAGTATAGACCTCCACCCTTTAACACCAGCAGCTCCCGTAAAAAACCCCCAAACCCTGTAAAAACCAGCAGTCCCAGTAAAACCCCTCCCCCCGGGAAACCCAGCACCCCCCCAGTATAACCCCCAACCCTGTAACACCAGCAGTTTCCCCAGTAAAACCCCACCTCCCCCCCCCCCTTCCCCCACCCCCCCCCCCACCCCCCCAAAACCCCCCTGGGGACACGGGCCCAGCAGCCCCAAGTATAGACCCTCCCCCCTGTGAAAACCCAGCCCCCCGTTTACTCCTCCCCCCTTTGTGAACCGCAGCCCCAGAAAAAAACCTGCCCCCTGTGACCCAGCCTCCAAGTATTTTCCGCCCCCCTGTAACCCCAAAGGCGCTAAAAATTTATTACACCTCCACCCTTTTACCAGCAGCTCCAGTTTATCCCACCCCCAACCCTGTGACACCAGAGCTCCCAGTTTACCCCTCCCCCCTGTGACACCAGCAGCTCCCAGAAATATCCCTCCCCCCCTGTAAAACCCCGGCAGCCCCCAAAGTAAAAAAACCTCCACCCGGTGACCCAGCAGCCCCCGTATATACACCCACCCTGGACACCAGCAGCCCCCAGTATTTCCCCTCCCCCTGGGGACACCAGCAGGCCCAGTATATACCTAAAACCTTTTTAAAACCAGCGCCCCCGAAATATCCTCCACCCTTTTGCCCCAGCAGCCCCCAAAGTTTATAAACCTCCCCCCCCTGAAAACCCGCAGCCCCCCAGTATATAAACATCCCCCCTTGGGACACCGCACCCCCCCAGTATATTACACCCCCAAACCCTGTGAAAACTGCCCAGCAGCCCCCAAAGTATTAGCCTCCCACCCTGTGACCCCAGAAAGCTCCGTTTTACACCTCCACCCTTTTTGACCCAGCAGCCCCCCAAATTATAGACCCCACCTGTGACACCAGCAGATCCCTTTATTTACACCTCCACCTGTAACCCCAAGCATCTCCCAGTATATACCACCACCCTGTAACACCAGCAGCCCCCCAGAAATAAAACCCCCCCCCTGGGGAAACCAGAAAGCTCCCAGTATATCCCACCACCCCGGGGACCCCAAGCGCTCCCAGTATATACATCCACCCTTGGAAAAACCAGCAGCTCCCAGTATATACCCCCTCCCCCCTGGGGGCCCCGGGAAAGCTCCCCAGTATACACCTCCACCCTGGAACCACCCGCCCCCGTTTATACCTCCACCCTGTAAACACCGCAGTCCCGAATAGACCACCAAACCTTGCCCAGCAGCTCCCAGTATACCCCCCACCCTGTAAAAACCAGCAGCTCCCAGTATAGCCCTCCACCCTGGTGACAGGGGACCAGCAGCTACCAGTATATCCCTCCCCTGTGACCCCAGCAGCTCCCAGTATTTTCCTCCCCCCTTTTGACCCCAGCAGCTCCCAGTTTATACCTCCCCCCCTTTGTAACCCCAGCAGCTCCCAGTATAAACCTCCACCCTGTGACCCCCGCAGCCCCCCGTATATACACCCCCCACCCTGTAAAACCCAGAAAGCCCCCTTTTATAGCCTCCACCCTGTGACACCGCAGTCCCAGTATATACACCCCCCAACCCTGTGCACGGACCAGCAGCCCCCAGTTTTATACCCCCCCTGGGGACACCGCAGCCCCCAGTATTTTCCCAAACCTGGACACCAGCGGGCTCCCGTATATCCCTCCCCCCTGTAACAACCAGCGTCCCAGTTTGGCCCTCCACCCTGGGGACACCGCAGCCCCCAGTATATCCCTTTCCCCCCTGAAACAAAAGCAGCCCCCAGTATAGACCTCCCCCCGAAACACCAGCACCCCCCCTTTATAGACCTCCACCCTGTGAAACCAGCAGCTCCCAGTATGGGCCCCTCCATTTTTGGGGCCCGTAAACAGCGCTCCAGTATAAAATCCCCCCTTTGTGAAACCACAGCCCCAGTATACACCCCACCCTGTGACAGTGACCAGCAGCCCCCCAGTTTTGCCCTTTCCCACCCGTGACAGTAAACCAGCAGCTCCCAGTATATACCTCCCCCTGTGAAAAACCGCAGCTCCCAGTATATACCCCCACCCCCTGAAAACACCAGCGGGTTTCCCAGTATATCCCACCACACTGTTGACACAGCAGCCCCCGGGTTAGACCTCCCCCCTGGGGACACCAGCAGCTCCCAGTATAGCCCCTCCCCCCCTGTGCCCCAAGAGCTCCCGTATAGACCTCCACCCGGGTGACCCCAGCAGTCCCAGTATATACCCCACCCTGAAAACACCGCAGCTCCGAAATTTTACCTCCCCCTGTGACACCAGCAGCCCCCCAGTATTTACCCCTCCCCCCCTGTGACACCAGAAAGCTCCGATATCCCACCCCCGGGTGAACCAGAAAGGCTCCCGGTAATACCCTTTCCACCCTTTTTCCCAGCAGCCCCCGTTTATACCTCCACACTGTGACACCAGCGCTCCCAGTTTTAAAACCTCCCCCCTGTGACAGTAAACCAGCCGTCCCAGTATATACCTCCACCCCTTAAACACCAGAAAAGCTCCCAGTATTTTACACCTCCCCCCTGTAAAAACCCAGCAGCTCCCATTTATATACCACCCTGTAAAAACCCAGCAGCCCCCCAGTATATACCCCCCACCCTGTAAAACCAGCAGCTCCCAGTATATACCCCCACCCTGTGAAACCAGAGCTCCCAGTAAAAGCCCTTCCCACCCTGGGACACCAGCGCTCCCAGTTTGGGAACCCCCACCCTGTGAAAGTGACCAGCAGTTTCCCAGTATAAAACCTCCACCTGTGACAGGGGCCCCGCAGCTCCCGTAATAACCTCCCCCCTGTGACACCAGCGTTTCCCAGTTTTAGACCCCCAAACCTGGGGAAAGGGCCCAGAGCCCCCCGTTTAGCCCCTCCACCCTGTGACAGTGCCAGCAGCTCACAGTTTTGCCCCCAAATGTAAAACCCCCAGCCCCCCATTTTAAAATTCCCACCCCCACCCTTTTGACCCCAGCAGCCCCCAGTTTTGGACCTCCACCCCTGTGACACCAGCAGCTCCCAGAAATATACCCCCTCCAAAACCCTGGGCACCCAGAAGCCCCCCAGTTTTATACCCCCCCCACCTGTGACCCAGCAGCCCCCCAGTTTTATACCAAAACCCCTGTTAACCCAAGCACCCCCCCCAGTATAGCCCTTTCCCCCCTGTGAAAACCAGCAGCTCCCGGGTATTTACCTCCACCCTGTGACACCAGCAGCTCCCAGTATAGACCTCCACCCTTTGACACTGACCGCAGTCCCGGGATTTTCCCCCACCCTGTAAACCCCAAAGCAGCCCCCCAGTATATACCCCCACCCTGGGGACCCCAAGCTTTCCCCGTTAGACCCCCCCCTTTTTGACACTGACCAGCAGCCCCCCAGTAATTTCCCCTCCACCCTGTAACACCGCAGCCCCAGTAATTACACCTCCACCCTGTGACCCCGCAGCCCCCCGTTTTCACCTCACCTGTGAAGTGACCAGCAGCTCCCAGTTTATAAAACCCCACCCTTGACAGGGGCCCCAGCAGCCCCCAAAGTATATACACCTCCCCCCGGTGACACTGACCAGCAGCCCCCCAGTATATACCACCACCTGTAACCCAGCAGTCCCATTTATAGACCCCCACCCTGTGACAGTGACCGCAGCCCCCCGTAAAAGGACCCCCCCTGTGACCCCGGGCCAGCCCCCCAGTATATACCTCCCCCCTTTTAACACAGCAGCTCCCAGTTTATTACCTCCACCCTGGACACCAGCAGCTCGTATGACCTCCACCTGGGGACCCCCGCAGTCCCGGGTATATACACCTCCACCCTTGTGACGTGACCAGCAGCTCCCCAGTATATACCTCCACCTGTAAAACCAGCAGCCCCCAGTATACCCCCCTCCACCCTGTGACAGTAAACCAGCAGCCCCCAGTATATAACCTCCCCCTGTGAAGTGACCAGCGCCCCCCGTTATAGCCTCCACCCTTTTTGACACTGCCCACCCGCCCCCAGAAATTGACCTCCCCTGTGACCCCAGCAGCTCCCAGTATAGCCCTCCACCCTTTTGGACAGTGCCCGGCAGCCCCCAGTATAGCCCCCAAACCCTGTGACACCAGCAGCTCCCGGGTATACACCCCCACCTGTGACCCCAAGCAGCTCCCAGTTATTTTCACCTCCCCCTGTGACACCGCAGCCCCCGGAAATTACCCCCTCCACCCTGTGCCGGGTGCCCAGCAGCCCCCAGTATATACCCCTCCACCCTTTTACCCCAAGAAAGCCCCCCCCAGTATTTTCCTCCACCCTGTCCCCCAAAAGCAGCTCCCAGTATGGGAACCTCCCCCCTGTGATCCCAAGCGCCCCCAAAATTTATATCCACCCCCCTTTGTGACACCAGCAGCTCCCGTATGGGACCTCCCCCCTGGAAAAAACCCAGAAAGCTCCCAGTATAGACCTCCCCCCCCTTGTGACACCAGCGGGCTCCCAGTATAGACCTCCCCCCTTTGTGCACCAGCAGCTCCCAGTATACACCCCCACCCTGAAAACCCCAGCACCTCCAGTTTTAAAACCTCCACCCGTAACACCGCAGTCCCAGTTTTATACCTACACCCTGTAACACCAGCAGCTCCCGTATAGACCCCCAAACCCTGTGAACCGGGCAGTCCCAGTATTACACCCCCCCCCCGTGACACCAGCAGTCCCGTAAACCACCCCCTCCACCCTGTGAAACCGCAGCCCCCAGTATATACCCTCCACCCTGTGAAAACCAGCAGTCCAGTTTATACCCCCCCACCTGTAACACCAGAAGCCCCCAGTATATACACCTCCCCCTGTGACCCCACCCAGCCCCCAGTTTTTCACACCCCACCCTGTGCCCACCAGCAGCTCCCAGTTTATACCCCCCTTTTGGCACCACCCGCCCCCGTAAAATACCACCCCCCCGTAAACCCCCAGAGCCCCCCGTATAGACCTCCCCCCTGTAACCCCAGCGCTCCCAGTATGACCTCCACCGTGACACAGCAGCCCCCGTATAAAACCCCCCCCTTGTAACACCTGCGGGCCCCCCCAGTTATAACCTCCCCCTGTGACACCAGAAAGTCCCATTTTGACCTCCAAACCCTGTGCACTGCCCCGGGAAAGTTTCCAGTTAGCCTCCACCCTGGGGAAAACCAGCAGCCCCCAGTATGGGACCCCCCACCCTGTAACACCAGCAGCTCCCAGTATAGACCCCCACCCTGTAACACCAGCAGCTCCTTTTATATACCCCCCACCTGGGGACCCAGCAGCTCCCAGTATATACACCTCCCCCCTGTGCCCACCAGAGCTCCCAGTATGGGACCTCCCCCCTGTAAACTGTGCCCCAGAAGCCCCCAGTTTTAGACCCCCCCCCCTGTGACACCGAAAGCCCCCCGTATAGACCTCACCCTGTGAACCAGCAGCCCCCCGAAATATACCCTTTCCCCCCTTTCTGACCCCAGCAGCTCCCAGATATACCCCCCCCACCCTGAAAAACCGAAAGCCCCCAGTTTTACACACCCCCCCCCCTGTGGCCCCAGCAGCTCCAGTATATACACCTCCCCCTGTGACACCAGCAGCTCCCAGTATATACCCCCCCCGGGAAAAACACCAAAGCAGCTCCCGTATATCCCACCCGTGACACCAGCGCTCCCGTATAACCCTTCCAACCCTGTGAAACCAGAAAGTCCCAGTATAGACCTCCCCCTGGGGGAAAATAAACCAGCAGCTCCCAGTATAGCCCTCCCCCCTTTTGACCCCGGGCAGTCCCAGTATGGGACCTCCCCCTGGGGAACCAGCGGGCTCCCAGTATACACCCCCAAACCTGTGCCCATGCCCAAAAGCAGCCCCCAGTTTAGACCCCCCCCACCCTGGACAGGGGGAAACCAGCAGCCCCCGTATAACCCTCCCCCCCTGGGGAACACCAGCACCCTCCCATATAGACCTCCACCCTGTGACACTAAACCAGCAGCCCCCAGTAAGACCTCCCCCCCTGTGAAAACCAGAAAGCTCCATTAAAACCTCCACCCTGTGACAGGCCAAACCCGTTTCCCAGTATACCTCACCCTGAAAACACCGGCAGCCCCCCAGTTTATACACCTCCCCCCTGTGACACTGCCCAGCAGCCCCCAGTTTTAAAAACCCCCAAACCCTGTGAAAACCAGAAAGCCCCCAGTATTTTCCCACCTCCCCCCTGTGAAAATGCCCGGGAAGCCCCCAAGTATATACCCCCAACCCTGTAACCCCCAGCAGCTCCCGGGGTATATACCCCCACCCTGAAACCCCAACAGGGCCCCCAGTATTACCCCAAACCCTGAAAACACCACAGCTCCCGGGTATTTTAAAATTCCCCAAACCCTGTGACACTGACCAGCAGCCCCAAAAATTTACCTCCACCCGTGACCCCAGCAGCCCCAGTATATACACCTCCCCCCTGTGACACTGACCAGCACCCCAGTTTTAAAACACCTCACCTGTGACGTGACCAGCACTCCCATTTAAAACCCCCACCCTGTAACCCAGAGCTCCCAGTATATACCCCCACCCTGTGACTGTGACCACAGCTCCCAGTATATACACCTCCACCCTGTGACACTGCCCAGCGGCTCCCAGTATTTTACACCTCCACCCTTTTACACTGACCTGCAGCTCCCGGTATATACACCTCCACCTGTGACAGCTGACCAGCAGCTCCCAGTAATACACCTCCACCCTGTGACACTGACCAGCAGCAGGAGGAGGAGCCGACGCCCGGGGCTCGCTGGCTGGAGGGGGAGGAGCCGACGCCCGGGTCTCGCTGGCTGGCGGGGGAGGAGCCGAGGCCCGGGCCTCGCTGGCTGGCGGGGGAGGTGCCGATGCCCGGGACTCGCTGGCTGGAGGGGGAGGAGCCGATGCCCGGGACTCGCCGGCTGAAGGGGGAGGAGCCGATGCCCGAGACTCGCTGGCTGGAGGGGGTGGAGCCGACGCCCGGGTCTCGTGGGGGGGGGGGGGAGCGACCCGGGGTTTCTCGCTGGCTGGAGGGGGAGGAGCCGAAGCCCGGGTCTCGCTGCAGTCTTGCTCCTCCTCTTCTACAGACAGCCCCAGCACACAGCCGGCAGCATAGGAGGTACGCAGCGTACAGGAAGCCTCGGCGCACAATGAATTCAGTAGTCGCCCGCGCCGCATCGTTGGTTCTCATAGTGAACAACAATGCAGCGCCGCGCTACTATAGTGAATGAGGGCCGGCCGGGGAAGGAAACATTCGGGGCAGCAGGCAATTTAGCCAGGGCACGAGCCCCGAATAAACCTGCCTAGCGAAGCCCTGTGGATATGGTGGCACTGGCCTGTAGATAACATTACAGGGTGGTGGATATGGTGGCATTGGCCTGTAGATAACATTACAGGGTGGTGGATATGGTGGCACTGGCCTGTAGATAACATTACAGGGTGGTGGATATGATGGCATTGGCCTGTAGATAACATTACAGGGTGGTGGATATGGTGGCATTGGCCTGTAGATAACATTACAGGGTGGTGGATATGGTGGCATTGGCCTGTAGATAACATTACAGGGTGGTGGATATGGTGGCATTGGTCTGTAGATAACATTACAGGGTGGTGGATATGGTGGCATTGGTCTGTAGATAACATTACAGGGTGGTGGATATGGTGGCACTGGTCTGTAGATAACATTACAGGGTGGTGGATATGATGGCATTGGTCTGTAGATAACATTACAGGGTGGTGGATATGATGGCACTGGCCTGTAGATAACATTACAGGGTGGTGGATATGGTGGCACTGGTCTGTAGATAACATTACAAGGGGTTGGTTGATATGAGGCACGGGTGTAGATAACTACGGTGTGGATAAGGGCCCGCCCTGTAGATAACATTACAGGGTGGGGGATATGGGGGAAAGGTCTTAGTAACTTTACGGGGGGGGGAAGATGGCACGCCCTGTAGTTAACTTTAAAGGGGTGGGGGTATGGTGCCTGGTCTGTAGAAACTTACAGGGTGGTGGATAGGGGCATTGGTTGTAGATAAAATTCGGGGGAATATGGGGGGAAATGGTTGTAGTAACTTTACAGGGGTGGTATGGGCATTGTCTGTGTTTACATTAAGGGTGGGGGTAGGTGGCACTGGGTGATAACATTACAGGGTGGGGATTGGTGGCAAGGCCTGTAGAAAACTTACAGGGTGGGGATATGTCATGGCTGTAGATAACATTTACAGGGTGGTGGTTGGGGCTTGGGTTGAGATAACTTTACAGGGTGGGGATTGGGGGTTTGGTGGATAACAAACAGGGTGGTGGATAGGGTGAGGCTGTAGATAACTTACAGGGTGGTGGATATGGTGGCATTGGGCCCTGTAAAACATTCAGGGTGTGGATAGGGTGGCAGGCTGTAGATAACATTAAGGGGGTGGATTGGGGGCTTGGAGGGAAAAAATTAAGGGGGTGGATAGGTGGCAAGGCCTGTAGACAAAATTACAGGGTGGTGGATATGGTGGCATTGGCCTGTAGATAACATTACAGGGTGGTGGATATGAGGATGGCGTAGAAACATTACAGGGGGGTGGATATGGTGGAAATGGCTGTAGATAAATTAAGGTGTGGATATGGGGGCATGGCCTGTAGATAAAATACGGGTGGTGGATATGGGGGCACTGGCCTGTAGAAAAAAGGGGGGTGATATGAGATTGGCTGTAGATAACATTACAGGGTGGGGATAGGTGGCATCTTAGAAAACTTTAAGGGGTGGGGGATATGGGCATTGGCTGTGTAACATTCGGGTGTGGATTGGTGGCAGGCTGTAATAAAACGGGGTTTTAAAAC
>JAODAL010019737.1:0-71201 GCA_025379985.1 Phyllomedusa bahiana | reverse complement strand
TTTATTTTTATTTTTTTATAGCGGTCACTGTACGGTTTATATATGACAGGGTTTAGCTTTACTCAGCAGGTCAATACGATTACACCGATACCCAATTTGTATATTTTTTATGTTTTACTGGTTTTATACAATAAAAACACTTTTATTCAACCAGGAAAATACGTTTTTGCATCGCCATAGTCTGAGAGCCATAACTTTTAAATTTTTCTGTGCTTGGAGCTGTGTAGGGACTTGTTTTTTTGCGAGATGAGTTGACGTTTTTATTAGTATAATTTTTGGGGGGACAAGGCTTTTTGATCGCTTTTAAATCCATTTTTTGGAGGCCATGGTGAAGAAAATACTGCAATCCTAGTAGTTTTTTTTATTTTTATTTTTAACAGGGCTCACCGTGCAGTATCCGTGATAAGTAAGCTTTACTCTTTGGGTCGCTACGATTATGGCGATACCCTATTTATATAGTTTTTTTATGTTGAAGCACTTTAAAAAAAAAAGAAAAGTGGGGACTTCCGGGGGCGGGGCATCCAGCATGGCCGCTTCTTACCAGAGCTCCTGAACCCAGCACCTCACTCTGGAGGATATCTGAGCCATCCGCTCCCCCAGGGCTACTGTAATTCCTGGAGAGTCTGCTGGGGTCTCAGGGCCACTGACTCTGGGGCTCTTTTGCTGCCAGATCCCCGGGAGCCCGTGGCGGCAGAGTGGGCCGCGAAAGGCCTGCCAGTAAAAGGCCCGGACGCCATCTTGGAGGGGTGTCCAGCGTTGTGGAGCCGACGGACGGGCCCTATCCCCGCTCCCTACATTAACTGGCCACAGCCCAGGAGACGCCGAGGAGACCGGGCGTGCGAGGAGGCCCTGGGGCACCCCGCGGCAGTGCCTGCGTGCAGCCGACCCGGCGAGCGACACCTCAGCCGCCCCATACCTCGGTCGGCGG
Organism: Phyllomedusa bahiana; assembly: GCA_025379985.1. Taxonomy (NCBI): domain Eukaryota; kingdom Metazoa; phylum Chordata; class Amphibia; order Anura; family Hylidae; genus Phyllomedusa; species Phyllomedusa bahiana. The sequence goes on along the minus strand of JAODAL010019737.1, from coordinate 70,273 downwards.
GTACCTGAAGGAGGACGCGGCGCTGGGAGAGAGGAGCTGCGGCGGACGGAGAGGCTGGTGAACCCGGCGGGGCTCCCGAAGTATAGAAGAGACGCGGCAATACCTGGACACAGCTGTCCCTGGGAGTGACTGGTGCGGCTGGTGAGCCCGGCGGGGCTCCCGAAGTACAGGAGAGACGCGGCGGTACCTGGGTGCGGCTGTTCCCGGAGGTGACGTCTCGGCCGCTTCACTCCCTTGCCGGGAGACGACACAGCGCCCTGTGAGAAGAGCCGCGGCGTCCGGTGTGGCCGGTGAGCTCGGCGGGGCTCCGGAGGAACAGGAGGGACGCAGCGCAGAGCTGGAGGAGCGTGCGCCTCGCTCTGGGACGGCGCTTCTTAATCTGTGGGGAACTGGTGCTGGAGCCGCTGCCCTGAGAGGCCAGGCACAGTGAGTACTACCCCCTGAGGGGACAGGTCGCCCCATCAGAGAGACCCCGATCCCTGTGCCCATAGCCCTCCTGTTGGTGGGAGCAGGGGTGGAGCGAATAGTGACTCTGGGACCCGAATAGGGGCTTTGAGCAAGCCCTCCTCTGCCTGCCCATCACCTCTTTGGAGACGCTGACACTTGGAGGAGAGGTGGCTCTTCACACCCTACCCACGGACACTACATAAGGGACCTGCCACAGCGCTGCTAAGGGGCTAACAGGTGCCTGCAAGCCTCATCACCTCCTCTGCAGCCCTCCCCCCCTTGCTGTCTATGTAACACTGAACGGCCACAAGTTAATCACCTGTCTGGTCTGCTTTGCAATGTATTCCGGGACTCTGTTTATCTATCAATGTTTGGTCCATACTGGGCACTGGCGTGAGGTGCTCACTGAGGGCTGGTCACTCCCCCCCCCTTTGCCCACATCTCAGGCACTTAGTGTGTCTATTCCCACTGCTGCTGTGGGCTTTGTACCCTTTACCATCATGGGAGAAAAAAACCTTTGTCTGCCACCTGCTGCCCGTGATCGTCTTGCGTGCATATATTCCTATTTAACAACATAATTGGGAGTTGTCGCCCTTTTATTGACCCGGGCCCCACAGCTGCACCCTTCCTTTACTGCATTATTGCCACCGACAACCCAGATCTACTGGTTTGCACCATCTTGCCCGCTGGCCGCGACTGCTTGTTCTTATTGTGTTTTGCGCTTGCATCTGTTTGCTGTATTCTTCTAGTGAAATTAAGCTCATAAAGTGATGCAAATGTTTGCCTTTATGTTGGTTAAGTGAATCTATGTCCGGCCCCCCGTGCAGCCCAGTGGCCGACTTCTGATGCTTTAGTCTTTCTGGCTGGCCTGTGACCCGCACCCTTATCTCTCCAGAGCAATTTAGGGCGACTCTTACCTTTGATATAGTACGCACTCTTTCCTCAAATCCCTGGGAGGGTTCCCCCCCAGCCTCCGCCGTTCCTAGACGGCGGCCCCCGGGACTGGCTGCTTGTTGCTCTCTTAATCAGGTGGAGCATGGACAAATTTGTAAACAAGCTCCCACCGCACAGGTCAACACGTTCCTCCGCTTCGGCCCCCAGGCAGGGAAATCAGCCACCCGCCACCCCACAGAAGGCAAAGAAAGGGTCGGCGTCCAAGTCCACCCCTCGGGCATCCGCCTCCACCATGGCTACTAACCCACTCCCCCCGAAAGAACCGGAGTCAGTGGGTGCTCCTGCACCGTCCTCGCCTTCCCCCGGCGACGGCTCAGACGCTTCACCATCCTCTGCACTGGCCTTGGCACAAGAGGTCTCCAGGTTGCTGTTGCCGGCCATGGACCGTCGCATGGATCTTATGCAGTCATCTATGGACCGCCGCATTGCCCTTTTATACAGTCATCTATCAAACACGCTGTGGGCAAATCACGACGAACGCACAAAAATTGACGACCTAGAGTCACGTTCAGCATCCATTGAGACGGCGGTGTCAAGTTTAGAAGAGGCCTCTTCATCAGCTCAGGAGACCATCAATGCGCTACAGGAAAAATTGGATGACCTCGTGAATCGTGAAAGACGGAACAATCTGAGGTTCATCGGTTCCCAGGTCGGTGCTCCCTAGCCCTTGGCACATATCTGGTGGTGGACCTGGTGGTGCCCTGGCTCTGGATCTCCCAAATGACCCCTACAGGTAGAAAGAGTGCACAGGATTGGGGTCCGCAGGGAAAGGGGGGCCGTCTAGGCCAGTGATGCTCGCTTCCACAACTGTCCGTCCGGGAGCACTTCCTGCGGGCGTCCCGCCGATGCCGGGATTACGGGTGGCGGGTGAGAGGATTCTCAATTTTTCAGGACTTTTCTAATAGGGTGTCCTGAAGAGAGAGCGTATCATCCGGTCTGTAGCTATTTGCTGACAATAACATCAGATTTCAGTGCTTTCCGGCAAAGCTCAAGGTTCTGGACAAGGGAAAGAATGATAACTTTCGACTCCCAGAAGAGGCGTCCAGGACGATTTCTACCTCAGGACGGGGACTAGCTAGGGGAGTCCTTATTGGCCCCTCGGGAGGGCTAGCCGCATATCTTAATTTCGGCCCGGAGTTTCATAGAATTTCTTTTGGAGGGGTCTTCGTTACTGGGTTTGACGTTCCCTCCAGGCCATGGGCTGCACGGGTTGCCACTTATTGTGGTATCTTGGTTCAAGTTGTTAATCTTGTTGTAGAATTATAGGATGTTCACATTCTTTTGTTGGGTTCCGCCGCTCTCCAGATTATATGTCGTCCTGGACTGCTCCCCAGAGATGACATTCACTCGCCACCTCCCTCCCCCTGATCTGGATGGGGAAAGCGCTCGCTGGGACGCTTGGAACCATCCCCTCTCAAAGGTGTTCTCCTGCCGGCTTCCCTTGTTTAGGGATGCAGGATGAGTGGAGACGCCCCTCTACCTTTGGGCTGCCCCCCGGCTCGCAAATTTTAAAAAGTCCTTTCCTGGAACGTTGCGGGTTTTTAATATTCCAGAAAAACGCAGACGAGTCTTGCTCCACCTAAAAAGACTGAAGGGGACCATTATATGTCTGCAAGGGGACACACTGGAAGGCTGACAATTTCGTGCCCCTGCGAGCCCGATGGCTGGACCCGCCGGTACTGGCAAATTACTGTAAGAAATCCCGTGGCGTTGCAATATACTTCCGAGCTGGCCTAGTACAGTCTATCGTTGATCAGTATGCTGATGAGGCAGGTCGATTTATATACTTGAGAGTGATGATTGCTAACCGACTGTACACGTTGGTCAATCTCTATGCTCCGAATGCGCCGAACGATTCCTTTTTCGCCGACATCGCCAATTTTCTATTACAACGGGAACATAACAATTTAATTTTAGTGGGAGACTTTAACGTGGCACCAGACCCCACTTTGGACAGATCTGGCACAGGCCGGGCTGCAGGGCCGGTGAACTCCTCGATCGCGTATCTAATGGACCACCTGGACGTCTATGACCCCTGGCGGCTCCTCAACCCCACTGATCGATCTTTTACTTTTTACTCGGCTGTTCATGATTCGTTTTCGAGGATTGACCTGGCCCTGTTGTCAACGACTCTCCATTCAATGGTGCTGCAAGCAGATCTTCACCCCATTACTATCTCGGACCATGGCCCTATCCAATTAGTCTTAGCCATTCCAGGTGGCCCCTCCATGGGCAGGTCATGGAGATTCCCCACGCATCTGTATGAATCAGATGACTTCCGAGCCTTTTTAAAAGTACATTGGTCTCAGTTTCTATCAGACAATAAAGCGCACGCCGGGGATGCGCCCTTGCTCTGGCTCACTGCGAAAGCAGTGCTGCGTGGACTAATAATCAGCTATACGAGCATGAGGCGCAGGGACGCGAATGATAAGTTTAGAAGGTTGCATGAGGATTTGCGCGCCGCCCAACATGGATTCGCAGCTTGTCCTTCAGCGCCAACAAAAGCGCGCTATACAGAAGCCCAGGACCTTTTGAGTACTTTCCTAAACGGTCACGCGCGCTGGCAAGTTAGGGCCGCCCAGAATCGATATTACAGGTGGGGGAATAGGCAGGGGAAGCTGCTGGCTAGTATGACTGCTCAATGGAAGCCGAGGCCGCCAATAGCAGCTGTCAAATGCCCCGAAACAGGTGCCATCCTGACGGACGCAACAGCTATAGAAGAGGCTTTTGTGGCCTATTTCGAGTCCCTATATAGCGCCACCCCTTTTGATGCGGACCGGGTCGCGGGATTCTTGGATTCGGTGCGTACTCCAGGTCTCACCGAAGATCAGCGCCTACAGCTAGAGTCTGATATCACCATGGAGGAGGTCTCGGCGGCAATCACTTCCTTAGCTAACGGTAAATCGCCAGGGCCCGACGGCTACTCGGCAGAATTCTACAAAATCTTAAAACCTGATATTGTCCCCTATCTAACCCAGCTATTCAACGATGTCTACATCCGCTCTGCCCCGATAGACTCCTTTTTTGACTCTAAGACGGTGCTGCTGCTGAAGGACGGAAGGGATCCTGCGTCCTTAACGTCATACCGGCCCATTTCCCTGCTGAACCAGGACTACAAGCTCCTGGCCAAAATTATTGCAAACCGACTTCAGAAATTCTTGCCTGCCATCTCACATCCCTGCCAGTCGGGTTTCGTCTCGAATCGACACTCGACCAGGAATGTACGGCTGGCTGTGGCGGCGGCAACCGCGGCACAAGACCCTAGCCATCCGGTGTCCATGCTGTTAAGCCTGGATGCGGAGAAGGCTTTTGACAAGGTCTCCTGGCCTTTCCTGGCGGCCACACTGGGGCGGCGGGGATTTGGGTCTGTGTTCACGTCCTTCCTGTCCCTCATGCAGCAAAACGCGACTACGGCCCTACTTCTGAATGGGCGTACATCTCCTCTTATTGACCTGTTCCGCGGGGCGAAGCAGGGATGTCCCCTTTCGCCAATTCTATTTAATCTCTCCATTGACCCCCTTCTTTATCACGTCACCCAGTCTCAAACTTTTCTGGGAATAAAACTAAACGATTGCGAGATAAAGCTGGCGGCCTACGCGGATGATTTGTTATTGATGGTTTCCAACCCCAAAACCACCCTGGCGACAGTGCTGCAGGATATTAAAATAAAGGGGGACCTCTCAGGGTACAATATAAACATTGATAAAAGTGAGGGTCTCCTACTTAGAGGGGCCGTCGCGCCCCTTATGGGCCCCCTCCCACCATATCGCTGGTGCACTTCAAGCATAAAATACTTGGGTATTTCCCTTTTTCCCCGACACCCTGACAAACTATATAGGAAGAATATCTGCAGATATGTAACGGCGCTGCAACACAAATCTCAAGAGTGGGCGACCATCCCGCTATCCTTTATGGGACGAGCCACCTGCTTAAAATGGTGGAGGTGCCACACCTCCTGTACCTATTTAAACATGCTACCAATATATCTTAAACCTAAGGAGGAAAGCTATTAACGCCCTTTTTTTTGAACTTTATTTGGGGGGGGGAAGCGGGCACGCATTCCTCTTCATATTCTTCACCAGCCCAAGCTCCTTGGCGGTCTTGGCTTCCCCAACATCAAGTACTACAACTTAGCAGCCCTGGGACGATATCTTGCGGACTGGTGTAGGCCTCCAATGTATTTTACCACGAGTGGGGTGGACGGTCTGTTCATGCCAGAGTCCACTCTTGTAAATTTCTGCATTTTATCATTGCAGAGCTTCCATCTGATGTTGGAGCAACGTCCTTCTCATGCCCGGGTTTTGGGGGGCATGGAGGAAGATTAGAAATGCTGAAGGGCCTGTCACCAGACCCACTCGCTTTATCAGTCCTTAGTCAGGAACCCCCGCTTCCAGGATGGGTCCTCACATGGCTCGTTCCGGCGGTTACATGATATGGGTCTGTCTTGCCTCGCACAATGGGTGGACCCGACTGCCAGACGGGCTTATTCGTTTCAGGACTCCAGTTGCAATTTCCTGACCTTCCAAACCCTTTTTTCACTTATTTCAGGCTAGCAGCTTCTTAAGCTCTGTCCTCCCGCACATTGCGGGGGCAGAATGGAGTTCAGACTTTTACAAGACCCTGGTGAGACCCCGACGAGACGTTTCATCTCTCGGTATCTACAGATATCTGCTAGAACACATTGATTATGCTCAAACCTTCTGCAACCGCGCGCTGGGAGCAAGCCGAACCCAACCCTGACCCCGGATACTATACTCCGGGCATTACAGATTCCTATAAGTTCTTCCAGCATCTAGATATATTGAGATGTCCCTCAAGGTGGCACACAATGCCTACCTAACCCCTCTAAGGGGACATAGATGGGGCTGTACACTTTCAAGTAAATGCTTCAAGGTGGCACACTGGAAGCTGATCTCTACCATTGCCTCTGGCACTGTCCTAAGATTAACAGTACTGGGCGGATGTGGATCCCAGGTGCAGAGATTCCTTGGGCGTGCATTTATCCCTACCGCACAATGGGCCCTCTTTGGGTTTGTAGATATTGAGACCGGGTCGCATACCAGAAGGGAGAAGAGGCTTTTGCACGTTCTATCAGCAGCGGCGCGAAAGGCAATTCTGCAGGTGTGGAGCCAGCCGGCGAGCCCCAATAGACAACTTTTTCTTGATAAGACCTTTTTCTTGTTGAAAATGGACTGGATTGAGGCCTCGCAGCGAAAGGAGCAAAAAGTCAAACAGTTTTTTGCCTTGTGGCAGACGGTGATAGAGACGTTGTCGGCCCCGATTCGGGATAAGATTCGATCCTGTTTTGGAATGACAGGCTGGTACCTAGCCCAACAACTAGGGGGCACCGAGCCAATTAACCTTCAGGACCCGGATTCTTGCCTGATGGAGTCAGACATGGAGTCCCTACTTTAACTTTAATCACTCACTTTCCATTAACGATGATCGTTTAACGTCTAGTGTGGCATAGAGCTGGGGTTGGTGGCCCCTTCTGAATTGACCGCAAAAAGGGGGGGGGGGTGCTGGCGAGGTCTTCGGAGAGCAGTGGCGGATTGGGGGGATGTATTGGAGCAGAGTTGTTTGTTTGTTGGTTTTGAATGTTTATCCGTCTAGTTAATCATGTCTCTTTCCCTACTTGCCTATGTGAGTTCCTGCCTGCGATACTTGAAGCATTGTCATAACCACTAGGGTTAGTGACTTCTCTGTTAGTGCCTCTCGTTGTTCTTATTGGGCAACGCAATCTTCTGTTGATTTTGTGTTGGACCATGTGAAACTTGAAGTCTTCACAACTAATTGTCTGCCTGCGAGCAGAGATGATAATTGCAAGGAGGTACTATTGTATTACTTTTTCATGTTGTATTTTATTTGAAGACTCATAATAAAAACAAGTTTTAAAAAAAAAAAAAAAAAAAAAAAAGAAAAGTGTTTTTAGTGTGTAAAACAATATTTATGCATCGCTATCTTCTGAGAGCTATACATTTTTTATTTTTCCGTATACAGAGCTGTATAAGGATTTTTTTTTTTTGCGGGATGAACTGACGTTTTAATTGGTACAACTTTGGCGTTTCTAGGAGTTTTTGATCGCTTTTTATTCCATTTTATGTGCTGCGGGATGAACAATAATCTTAATTCTGTGATTGTTTTTTTTTTTTTTTTTTTTTTACGGCGTTCACCGTACAGGTTAATTAACATGACAGATTTATAGGGCAGGTCGTTACGCACGCGGCGATACCAAATATGGGTACTTTATTTATTTTTGATCTTTTTTGGGGCGATTGGCGTTTGTAAAGGGGAAAAGGGCGGTGTACGTATTTTTATTTTATTTTTCGTGTTTGTGTTTTACTTGTTTTTCACTTTTTTTTACTTTTTTTCACTTTTTCACATTTTTATTTTACTTTTCCCCATAGGGGATTTGAATGAGAGATCTTTAGATCTCTCATTCAATAGGAATCAGTGCATAGCTTTTTTTGCTATTGACGGGTTCCTATGACAACTGTCAGCCCCACGATGCCGGGCCATGCCCACAGGGCACGGCCGGGCATCGTGACGTCACAGACAACCCGGAAGGCATTCTCTGCCTTCCGGGCTGTCTGTCAGAGGGCAGGAGCTGCACGGATCGCCCGATCCGTGCGCTGCTGCCGCCGACAGAGACGCAGGAGGAGCGATCTCCTCCTGCGTCTCCCTTAGTTATTGCGACCCGATCGTCGCGATAATTAAGGGGTTAACCGGCCCCCCCGGAGCGATCCGGGGTCGGGGCCGACGCTGCGGGATGTCAGCTGTAATATACAGCTGACACCCCGCGCCGATTGCCGAACTCTGCTTTAGGGGTTCGCGCGATCCTCAGGACGTATCCATACGTCCAGTTGCGTGACCCCCCAAACGACCTTGACGTAAGGATACGTCAAAGGTCGTTAAGGGGTTAATATTTAAGTATTCTGTAATGACAGGGTCTGTTGCACAGGACTGGAACATAGCAAATGTGCTATTCTAAAATGGGTCACAAAGTGATCCTGGAAACTACAGACCTGAAAGTTTCATCTCCCTTGTGTGTGTAATGCAACCCTAAACTTAGTCTCATGTCAAACTAATTTAATCAAATTTTATAAAGAGAGAATTTCTAGTCTGGACTGTGAATCGGATGGCATACATCTTGTTTTTCCTGGAGCATTATGTACATAAATGGCTGATAAATAACATGAGAATGCTTGAACTGCAGGAAAATATGCATAAGTGCGTAAGAACTTGGCTCAAGGAAACAAGAAATTGGTTAGTAATGGAACATACTCAAATTAGGTCACCAGACTCACCAGTACTAAAGAGGTATCACAAGAGGTCCTAATTGGGCAGTATTCTCTTTGATTTACTTTATTAAAGATCATGTAGAAGGATAACTCCCAACTGTTAGAAATTGCAAAGAGGGACACATCAGGCCACGCCTCTAACCATGCCCAAACACACGATATCACACCAAGACACGCCTCTAACCACGCCCATGCCAACTTTTTAGATAGCCAAAAAGGGACATATTTTCAGGATTGCTTTGTATCCAATGATGAAATATTAAGTAAATTGTTTTGTACTATACATCTAGGAAACCATCAGATACTTTTTAAAGCACGATAGTTTATTGATGCTAAGTTCTTTCACAAATGAAAAAGAGGGACATTTATAGAGCTAAGAGGAACAGAGGGACAAGGGTTAAAAATAGGGACTGTCCATCCAAAATAGGGACACTTGGGAGGTATGGGATTGCACTGTAGCATAATTTTTTAACTCTTCCTGCTGCAGAGGATCATGTTCCTTTTCTCTCCCTGTCTTTATTGTTCTGTCTATATAGATGTATCATGGCTAAAAAATTTATTTGTGTAAAAAAATACACCCCATTTTTTTTTCGGAGTGGGGGTTATTTTTCTGGAGTTCACAGTGCAGTATAAATGATGTTATCTGTATTTTGCAAATCAGTTCACTTTACTACTTATATAAAAATAAAAATTTTCTTTTACTTTTTAAAACTTGCTTTGCAGCACCATTTTTGTAGGCCATCCCTTTTTTACTTTTCCATCTATAACCTGCGTTAGGCCTTGTTTATTGTGGGCCAGAGTGTAATTTTTATTGTTACCATTTTGGAATGCATGCAACAATTTGATAACTTTTTGGGAGGTGATTTATGTGTATTTTTATGTATATGTATGATTTATGTATATTTTTGTTCTATGTTTACCATGCAGGATAAATACCATTATAATTTAATTGATCATACTTTCATGGACAAGGCAGTACCAATTTTTGTTTATATTTTTTATTGCTTATGTATTTTTATTTCCATACAAGAAAAACCTAACAAGGAGGTGTTTAGTATTTTTTTTTACATATTTTAAACCATTTTGTTACTTATACTTACATATACACTATTCTGCAGTAGTAATACATTCCAATGTATTCTGCAATATATTGCAGGCCATTTTACAATAATGGCTCTCCTTTTAGACCATGCCTCAAGCAGAGTATAGTAAGAGTAGTAAAATGACCGGCCAGGAGGACTTCATTAGGCTTGCTGCCATGACAAGTAGTGTTGAGCGATTATTATCGACAAAGTTGAAATCGGCACAGTTTTATGTTGATCGAAATTTTTAGATCATGCAATAATTTAGGTTAAAATTTTTGTGCATCATCTATTAAGATCGTGCCATTTTCGGTGCTTCCTGTCATTTTGGCGGCCAGCAAATCAGCTTACAGAATAGAGCAGGGTGAGATGTGTGTGCGACGTCATGACTGGGATGTGTATGGTTGCGATTGGCTGGAAAAATCACATGACCTCGTTTTACATAGAACAGCCCTTCCTGTTCAGCCCCAGTGTCTCTCAGCGTCTCAGAGCAGTAGGACGTGCGCTCTGCTTGTGTCCAAACAGCTCAGCGAAATTAATCTATTTTTTTCACAGAGAAAGCTCTACTGTTAGCTGTGATCCTTACAACTTAGTTAGATTAGAGATTGGAAGATTTTATGTAGTTAGGTAGAGAATTTTAAAGGAACATCTACCGCTGTAAAGTTACGGAGGGGAGCGGAGGGGGGGCCCCCGCGGGCGAACACAGACAAGCTCTATAAAGAATACTGGAAAAAAGTTCACCAAGACTTAGTGTAGACATTGCACTGTAATAGCTTTATTATTAACAGTTTTCTATTGAAATATTTCCTGGATATTGGGCAGCCTTAACTTATATTAGGATACACATCTTTACTAGTAACTGAGGTTCTTTGTTAGGTGCAAACACTCCTCTTTAATTATCAGTATACATTTCAGAAGGTGTTCATTTTCAATTTTGCCCATTCCACCTTTGTTGATATATCCCCCTTGAAATTAAATTAGAATCCAGCAATTTTGTAGTCAGCACAGGTTGATAGGTGCCAAAAATACTTTTTATTTTTCCCAATTTCATTTCGATACGTGTTTTTTTATTTGGCGCACTACAGCTTTGTTCATTGAGGACCTTGACTAAATTGAACTGCAAGGTCACGGTGTTGATAGGTGCCAAAAATCCCTTTTATTATCAGTATACATTTCAGATACGGTGTTCATTTTCAATTTTGCCCATTACACATTTGTTGATATATCCACCTTACAGTTAAATTAGAATCCAGCAATTTTGTAGTCAGCACAGGTTGATAGGTGCCAAAAATACCTTGTATTATCCGAATACATTTCAGATACGTGTTTTTTTACTTTGGCGCACTACAGCTTTGTTCATTGAGGCACCTTGCACTTAAATGTGAATACTGCAATTTTGTAGTCACCACAGGTGAATTGATAGGTGCCAAAAATACCTTTTATTATCCGAATACATTACAGATACGTGTTTTTTGCACTTTTGCCCAGTCCAGATTTGTTGATAGAGCCACCTTGCAGTTAAATTTGAATCCAGCAATTGTGTAGTTACCACAGGTGAATTGAAAGGTGCCAAAAATACCTTTTATTATCCGAATACATTACAGATACGTGTTTTTTGCACTTTTGCCCAGTCCAGATTTGTTGATAGAGCCACCTTGCAGTTAAATTTGAATCCAGCAATTGTGTAGTTACCACAGGTGAATTGATAGGTGCCAAAAATACCTTTTATTATCCGAATACATTACAGATACGTGTTTTTTGACTTTGGCGCACTACAGCTTTGTTCATTGAGGCACCTTGCACTTAAATGTGAATACTGCAATTTTGTAGTCACCACAGGTGAATTGATAGGTGCCAAAAATACCTTTTATTATCCGAATACATTTCAGATACGTGTTTTTTCACTTTGGCGCAGGCCAGCTTTGTTGATAGATCTACTTTGCAGTTAAATTTGAATACAGCAATTTTGTAGTCACCACAGGTGAATTGATAGGTGCCAAAAATACCTTTTATTATCCGAATACATTTCAGATACGTGTTTTTTTCACTTTGGCGCAGGCCAGCTTTGTTGATAGATCTACTTTGCAGTTAAATTTGAATACAGCAATTTTGTAGTCACCACAGGTGAATTGATAGGTGCTAAAAATACCTTTTATTATCCGAATACATTTCAGATACGTGTTTTTTTCACTTTGGCGCAGGCCAGCTTTGTTGATAGATCTACTTTGCAGTTATATTTGAATCCAGCAATTTTGTTTTGATTTGAGGGATTTGAGAATAGCTGTGATTTGCCGTCTTTTAATAAGAGACTTTCCAAAACTCTTCCATACCTTCTCAAATTTTTATATTTCTGAACATGGAGCGAAATTCAGGTGGTAAGCGAGCAAAGAGGGGGTAGGACATGGAGGTAGAGGTACGAGAGAAGGTGCTCCTTCCAGTGCTGGCGACAACACGCATGCCAGCGGATCGTCAGTTGCAGGACCGTCAGGCCTGTCATCGCTGGGTCAGGGCCCTGTGAATCTCAGTAACGAACAGCGTCGCCAATCTGTCCTTCAGTGGTTAATGCAACCTGCATCCACCAGTCTTACTTCCTCGTCCTCCCAGTCACGGCCACAAATGTCGTCATCAGCATCACCAGCATCCGTCCAACTTGAAGCAGCCCAAATGTCAACTCGTGTACCCACCACTGTGGATAATCCATTTTCTGAATACCTCTTTGATGACAAAATGCGGTTGGGGTCAGAAGGCATGTCAAAAGATCAAGAGGCCAAAGAGGATGATTTTCTCTGCTCTGACGCCCAGTTACTGATGCCATCAGAGGAGGAGAAGGAAGCCGGTCAATCGGCAAAAATCCCGGGCGGTTGGCAACGCCTTGCAGTCCCTCTTGCTTGTAGCCCGCAGCTCCTGGATGCAGAATGTCAGGACGACGAAGTCACCTGTGTTGATGATGATGATGACGACATTGCGGATCCAACGTGGTCTTTTCAGCAGAATTTGCTTGCCAGCGCTTCATCACTGGACGAGGAGGAAGACGATGGGGTAGTGTCAGTACGGGTTCCGCCTCAAAAAGGGAGAGGGCGGTCGCAGAAGTCCGCTGATATGATTCCGCCAGCCACGGTCAGCGCAAACCCCGCTCCTTGCTTATCGCCGTCAAAAAGGTCCAGGATCTCTAACGGACGAAATCTGCTGGCCGCCCTTCAGATCGGTAGGCTGGAGCACATCCCTTGCCTGGCACATGTCATGAACCTTGTCGTCCAGAAATTTCAAAAAGAGTTTACCCGGGTCTGGACTGCCTGCTGAGGAAGGCTCAAAGTCTAAGTTCGCATTTCCGCCGTTCGCACCCTGCTTCGGTCCCGCCTGGCTGCTTTTGCAGCGTCAGCTCGGCCTCCCCGTCAACCGTCTCATTGTTGACGTGGCAAACACGCTGGGAATTCCACCCTCCTCATGCCCAGCGATTTTTGGCAGCGCGCAATGCCATTACGCAGTACGAAGTGACACATGGCCTGACAAGCAGCGGTGCGGACCTCGGGGTGTTGAGCCACCGAGAGTGGGAGGCAGGTGAAAGAGCTCTGCACCATCCTTGCCAGTTTTGAAGAAGCCCCCAAAAAATGGTCCTTGCGGACAATGCCCTTGTCAGCATGAGCATTGTGGTGATCTTAGTTCTGGAACGATCGTTGGACACTCTGAAACAACAGGTCCCGCCAGCGACGGAGGGGGGAGATGGACACAGATGCGGACACGGAGCCTTTCTCTCCGTAAAACCCACAAGGCCCGACAGTTTCACAATTTCATCGGTCTTCATTAGGCAGTGGTTTGGGTCCAGAGCTAGTGCAAGGATGTGCATCAGCTCTCAGGGTGCATCATCTCAGGCAAGTCAGGGCTGTGTTGAAGCTGTGCCGGAGGCAGCGGAGGAGGAGGAGGAGGAGTAGGAGGAGGTATTCCTAGACACCGACGTTACCGACGTCCCCCTGCTTGGAAAGAGGTTGGCGCGAATTTGAGGCGGAGGGGGAAAGGGAGAGGAAGATCAGTTTGCTAGTGCCTCTCGACCCAGAGGCTTGGGAATCAAGGCTCCATCTCTCACATGAGTGTTGGATGCTCCATTTCCTCCAACATGATCCTCGCATTAAGGCCATCAAAATGAACAACAGTTACTGGGTGGCCACCCCTCCTGGATCCCCGGTACAAAACAAAACTCAGCATTTTCCTTCCAACCCACCCAAATGAGAGTAAAATGCAGGAAAATGGAGACCTTGCTGATGATCAATTGGGGGACATCTGTTGCGTCTGCTTCACGTTCCCAAATGTCACGGTGGAACAACTCAGCGAGTGAAGCAGTAGAGTGCCAAGTAGCCGTTTAGCGGCAGCAGCAGCAGCGGGCAAGGTGGCAAAAAGCCTAATGGGTGACCTCTGGAAAATCTTTATTTACCCCCTCACCAACGCATGCAATGCAGGGCACACACCCAACACACAGAGACCAGCTTAAGATCATGGTGCACCGACTATCTGCGTCTCAACACCGATGTTTTTGTATGTGTTCCGGACCCAACAGACTTCTGGGAAATCCAAAATGGACGAATGGCCGAGCTCGCTCGCCACGCCATAGAGGTGTTGTCTGCCAGCAAGCCAAGCGTCATATCTGAGCGGCCCTTCAGCACAGCTGGAGGAGTCATTACAGACAAACGCATCCGGCTTTCCACAGATAATGTGGATCTTTTTGACTTTCATCAAGATGATATCAGGCATGGATCTCTATGATGTTGTGGCCCCAATTGCCGAGGTCACCGATTAGTTGCCGGTCTACTTCACATTCCTTTTCAAACAAAAATGGTCCTCTTGAAAACTTTTTTTTAATATGATAATTTCTTACTGCAATTTTTATTCTCTTTCCACAGTTCATTTTGCTGGTTTTGCTTGTGAGGGACTGTAAAAGACAGCAAGGTTTCATGACAACACCGTATTCCATTTACTCACTTTATTTTTAGAAGTTTTCGCATTGCAATGGTTTTGAGGTCATGTTGCTGTGAGATACAGCTATAATTATGGTCCTTTGGGAACAGAAATGTGGCTTTTAAGTGGCATTTCTCCTCACAAATTTTTAATAGTGGCTGAGAAGTCATATTTATAATTTTTTTGGGTCATGTTGTGTGAGATACAGCAATAATCATGGTCCTTTGGACAGAAATGTGGCTTTTAAGTGGCATTTCTCCCTCACATTTTTAATAGTGGCTGAGAAGCCCATATTTTTTAATTTTTTGGGGTCATGTTGCTGTCAGATACAGCAATAATCATGGTCCTTTGGAACAGAAATGTGGCTTCTAAGTGGCATTTCTCCCTCACAATTTTTAACAGTGTCTGAGAAGTCATTTTTATAATTTTTTGGGTCATGTTGTTTCTAACAGACATTTGTTCTTCACAATTGTCCAAAGTGGCTCAAGGGTCATGCTTTGAATTTTTGGGGGCATTTTGCTGGGGACATACGCTATACTACGGGTTTCCTATTATAAAAAAAATGTTGTTTCTAACAGACATTTGTTCTTCACAATTGTCCAAAAGGGGCTCAGGGTCATGTTTTGAATTTTTGGGGGCATTTTTGCTGTGACATGCAGCTATACTACAGGTCCTTTATAAAAAAATGTTGTTTCTAACAAACATTTGTTCTTCACAATTGTCAAAAGTGGGCATGTTTTTGAATTTCTGGGGGCATTTTGTGTGACTGAGCTATACTACACGTCCTTTTAAAAAAAATGTTGTTTCTAAAGACTTTGTTCTTACAATTTTAAGGTGGTTCAAGGGTGAGGTGTGTCAAAAAAAAGGAATAGGTGGGACACTGTTAATGGACACATATTGCAAAATAAAATTGTTTTTGCAAGAAACTTTAACCCTAGCTATCAATCCCTTTTATTGAGACAACCCATTTTTAATACAATTAAAAAAAGAGAAACAAAGACATGGTGGGATTCCATCCTATTATAAAAATGTGTTTTCTAGAATTAAACTACTAAAAAACTTGCATGTTACAAAATTTGCTGGTAAAAAATTCCTCTGAATTGTACAAGGGAGGGGACAGGAAAACTTGACCAGATGTAGGTTATTTTAGAGGACATGGAGTATGGAGGGACGGACAGAGAACAAAATACGAGGCAATTTCCTCCAGCACGTTGAGTAAAATGAGAAAAAGAATGCCAAGAAAAAGGGCACCTGGGTGGAACAGGAGCGTTAAACCACCAGTATTTCCAAGTTTAAGCTCAATTGGTCCGCACTCATACGGAGGGGCAAGCGCTACCCAGGCAAGGGACGTATATGTCCAGTGAAACTAAAATGGTGGTTGAAAGACTCCTTTTTCCGGCACTTTTTAATCTGGGGTCATGCGGTTTGGGGCTCATGCTGTGGCCCAGGACAGGGATAGTCTCTGTCCAGTTAAACTAAAATGGTGGTTGAAAGACTCTTTTTCCGGCACTTTTTAATCTGGGGTCATGCAGGTTTAGGGCTCATGCTGTGGGGCCCCGGACAGGTATAGTCAATGTCCAGTGAAACTAAAATGGTTTGGTTCAAAGACTCCTTTTTCCGGCACTTTTTAATTGGGGGCATTTCAGGTTTGGGGCTCATGCTGTGGCCGGACGGGATAGTCTATGTCCAGTGAAACTAAAATGGTGGTTGAAAGATTCCTTTTTCCGGGACTTTTTTATACTGGGGTCATGCAGGTTTAGGGCTCATGCTGTGGCCCCGGACAGGTATAGTCAATGTCCAGTGAAACTAAAATAGTGTTTAAAGACTCTTTTTCCGGCACTTTTTAAATGTGGGGGTCCCTGCAGGTTTGGGGCTCATGCTGTGGCCCAGGACGGTATAGTCAATGTCCATGAAAAATAAAATGGTGGTTGAAAGACTCCTTTTTCGGCACTTTTTAATCTGGGGTCATGCAGGTTTGGGGGCTCATGCTGTGGCCCAGGACAGGGATAGTCTATGTCCAGTGAAACTAAAATGGTGGTTCAAAGACTCCTTTTTCCCCCGGGATTTTTTAATGTGGGGGGTCATGCAGGTTGGGGGTCATGCTGTGGCCCGGACAGGTATAGTCAATGTCCAGTTAAACTAAAATGGTGGTTGAAAGATCCTTTTTCTGGCACTTTTTAAATCTGGGGGCATGCAGGTTTGGGGCTCATGCTGTGGCCAGGACAGGTATGGTCAATGTCCCGTTTTAACTAAAAATGGTGGTTGAAAGACTCCTTTTTCCGGCACTTTTTAAATCTGGGGGGCATGCAGGTTTATTGGCTCATGCTGCGTTCCAGGACAGGGATATTCAATGTCCAGTTCAAGTAAAATGATGGTTCAAATCATACTGCCTTCTGGCACTTTTTAATTTGTGGGTCATGCAGGTTTAAGGGTCAAAGCTGTGGTGCAAGACAGGGGAGTGAATGGTGTGTGGGTTTTTTTTCTGTGGCTTTTATAACCTAAGTGTGTTGCCTAAGATGTTGCAAAGTATCCATTTGATGTTGTGGATGTTAATTCCAGCTTCTCCAGCCCTGTTGGGTGTAAGAATGAAGGGGTTGTTTCTCTCCATAGACTTTAATGGTCAATCATAATCTACCATCGACCATCGACTATCTTGTCGATGATGGTCGACTATCGACCATCGACCGATGTCGATGGCCAACGTAATCGCTCAACACTAATGACAAGTAGCTGACACTCAATCTCGTTGCAGGGGGCAATTGGGCAGCAGAACAGAGCCTTCGAAATGTTTTTTAATGGCTTAAATGTCACTGTCGCTTTGACCCCATTCCATAGTCCTTGAGCTAGCCTGGAATAATGAAGCTCTCATAGCAGCTGAAAGCTGAAATGGCTGGCTGGGACCTCCCATCCTCTCTGGATGTTCTCATTGATATTGCTACAAGAATTGACATCCTTGCCAAGAGACAACCGGAGCTCCACCACCAGCGAGAACCTGTCCGGCTACGCTGACTTCCTCGACTAGGACCAATATTCTAGAGGCCTCCACTTCTATCACCCATGGTCCCTCCCGATTAGCCCATGCAAATGGAGAAAGCCCATGTGATCATGGAAGAATGCACTTGCAGACATCTTCAGAGTCTTTACTGGTATTGCGGCAGCCAAGCTCACTTCGTGAAGAACTGCCTGGTTTGACCAGGAAAAACTTCTGCACTTAGGCTTCGTGGGAGAGGCGTTCCTAGGTGAAGATGCATCCTCTACTCATTTGATCATACCGGTCACAGTCAGCTCCCCATCCAGGGCCAAGTTTCAAGTTTCTGCTTTCCTGGATTCAGATTCTGTAGGAAATTTCATTAATTCATCTTTGATCACCAGATTTTGTCTTCCTGTGATTCCTCTTGTCAAACTTCTGGTCGTTTCTTCCATTAATGGAGAACTCTTAAAGGGCATCATCCAGTATTGGACTGAACCTCTGTTGCTTCAGGTTGGAGCACTCCACAGCAAGAATAATTCATTTCTTGTGATGCCACATTCTACCTTCTCTTGGGTCTCCTGTTGCTGCAGCTCAACGCTCCTATACTGAACTGGCAAACAGGTGAGTTCACCCCCTGGGGACGACAGTGCCATTCTTGGTGTCTCACACCACTTTGCCTGGTGCAGCCCACTTCTCCATCAAGACCTTGATTTATCTTCCTGGTCTTCCAACTCCATATCAAGAGTTTTCTGATGTCTTTAATGAGAAGCAAACAGAGAATTTTTTGCCTCATCGGGCCTGTGATTGCACAATAGATCTTATGCCTGGCACAATGCCTATTTAAGGTAGAGTATATCCTTGTCTGTGCCTGAAACTCAAGCCATGTCAGATTATATCAAGCAAAACTTGCAAAAGGGCTTTATCTTCAAGTTTTCTTCTCCTGCCCGTGCTGGGTTTTTCTTTATTGAAAAGAAAGATGGAATCTCTTTGCCCCTGCATCGATTATCAGGGCTTGAATAAAACCACTGTCAAGAACCGACAGGGCCGCTATTAGGGCAGTACAGTTGGTACTGCCATACAGAGCCCGGACATACAGTTAAACAAAGAGGTGAAAGGCCTGCTGCCAGAGGCATTTACCGCCCCTCTTGATTCACAGGACTACTGGTTGAAAGAACAGGCTGCAGGCTTATAGTGGAGCAGAGAGAGGTATGTGCTCCCTGCCCCTGCTGTATGTCGCTGCGCAGGCAGCCCAATGAAGTGATGTCATTGCGGCACCTGTGCTGCTTCCTGTCCTAAGCTCAAAGCCAGGGTTCCCAAACTCCAGTCCTCACGCCCCACCAACAGGTCATGTTTTCAGGATATCCCACAGAATGCATTAACAATAATTAAGTCACCTGTGCAGCATAATTAAATCACTTGTGCACTGCTAAGGAAGGGCAGAAAACATGACCTGTTGGTGGGGCGTGAGGACTGGAGTTTGGGAACCCCTGATCTAAGCCTAAAGCACCAGGCTTGGGACCGAGAGTAGACGGACTTGCCGGGGGAGCATGGACAGGTGAGTACCTACCTACTGGGGGCCCCTATCAAACTACTCATTGGGGGGACTCTACCTACCTACCTGCTGGGGGCCCATATCTACCTACCTACTGGGGAGCTCCTACCTAAATACCTACTGGAGGGCCCCTATCTACCTACCTATTGGGGGCCCCTATCTACCTACCGACCTACTGAGGGGCTTCTATCTACCTACCTATCAACTGGGTGCCCCTATTAACCTAACTACCTACTGGGGTCTCCTATCTACTTAACCACTACTGAGGTCCCCTATCTACCTACCTACGTACTGGGAACACCTATCGACCTACCAACCTACTTGGGGGACTCTATATATCTACCTACCTTTTGGGTGCCCTATTTACCTGTCTACAAGAGGGTGTCCCCTATACCTATTTATCTACTGGAAGTCCTATATAACTATTTACAGAGGGGTGGGGAGGTTAAATACCTACCTACTAAGTGGGCCAATATACCTATGTACTAGGGGCCCTACCTTCCTAACTACCAGGGCACCAAGGAGGTAATTATTACCATTTGAGTCACTCTGGATGAGGAGGTTGTACATTGAGGGGCGAGGGGAACAGTTAGGAAGATGAGAGGACAGTGAGGAGTCTCAGGGGTTTCTGCTATAAATTCTGCAGGGATGGCCGGGAGAAGTTGTTATGGCTGTTTGGACTAGATGGAGAAGAAAAAGGAAAGTGAACAACTCATCAGACAAGATGTCACTTGTGAGTCACTAAATGTAACACTTGTGTACACTGGTATCTACCACTATATGGTCACTGTATGGAGGTAGTATACAGTGTGCAGAGCCTGTTTATACTGATATTTACCACTATATGGTCACTATATGTTGGAAATATTGGTTTTGGTGTAAGGGTTCATATTCAGTAACAGTATGATTGCATTATTCAGTATCTTTATGGTGGAGATATGTGGTCATGATGTAGCGACATTATTTGGTCTTTGTATGTTGCTGTTGTTTGGTTATATTGGTCTTGGTATGCTGGTTTGGTCAGTAACATTATAGTGGTATTAGTCACCATATGGTAATGATATGTGGCAGCATTATTTTGTCTTTGTATATTGTTATTTGGAAATATTGTTCTGGGTATTGTGGTTTTGTCATCATAGTGGTGACACGTGGTGTGGCGGTATTTGTATATGTACTGACCTGCAAAATAAATAATCTTTCATTTGTAAAATCCAACAAGAACTAAATCCAAAAACAATGGCACAATTGCATTTTTTTTCTTGTTCAGCCCAGAAAAACTGGGATGAAGTGGCAGTAGTAGGAAAGGGGGCAGGCTGGAGAGTTGATGGAGGGGATCCAGACACGTCAGCTATATAGGGCCCTGAAATTTTTGATGGTGGCTCTGAGAACTGGTATCCGTTATTTCTGATCACTGAGCTCTTTGATCGTCTACGTGCAGCCAGAATCTTCACTAAAGTTGACTTGCAGGGAGCCTATAACCTGATCTGTATTCATGAAGGCAATGAATGGAAGACCGCCTTCAACACTCGTGATGGTCATTTTGAGTATCTAGTGATGCCCTTCGTACTCTGCATTGCTCCAGCTGTCTTTCAGGACTTTGTCAATGAGATCTTCCCAGACCTACTTTATGTTTGTGTTGTAGTATATCTTGATGACATCTTGATCTTTTCTCCTGATCTTAACTCTCATTGTGACCATTTGCGCCTGGTTCTAAGACGTTTACGGGCCAACCATCCCTACGTGAAACTGTGGAAATGTGTCTTTAAACAGACCAATCTACCGTTCCTGGGGTACATTGTTTCAGATAAAGGTCTGCAAATGGATCCTGCAAAATTGTGTGCTGCTCTTCATTGGTCACGACCTGTAGGACTTCAGGGTGATTCAGAGCTTCCTGGTGTTTGTGAACTATTATCATCAATGTATTCCACAGTTTTCTACTCTGACAGCACCCATAGTGGCTCTGACAAGAAAGAACTCCAACCCTAAACTCTGGCCGCCTGAGGCAGAAGAAACTTTTGCCACAGCACTATTTCTAACTCACCCGGATCCTGAAAAAAAACTCTATTTAGAGGTGGATGCATCATCCATGTTAGTCGTAGCTCACAGAAGAGTCCTAAAGGCATGACCATTACCTGCAGTTTTTTCTCCAAAACCTTCTCTCCTGCCAAAAGGAATTATACCATTGGGGATCGAGAATTGCTGGCTATTAAATTGGCATTAGAAAAGTGGTACCACCTTCTGGAAGGTGCTCGTCATCCAGTGAATATCTTCACGGACCATAAGAATCTTCTCTACCTCCAGGCTGCCCAACAGTTAAACACCCAGCAAGCTTCTCTCAATTTGACTTTCTTTTGCATTTTTGGCTTGCAGAGAAAAACGTGATGGCTGATGCTCTCTCCCGTTCCTCGAATTTCGCTGTTACTGACTCCATGCCTCATCATATCATCTCCCTGGAATACCTAACTTCTGCAGCTCCCATCAACCTTTGTAAGTCCTGCCTTAAGGAAAAGAATTCCTAAATATGGTCACTCGTCTAAACCAGCTGGCCACCCGGGATTCGAAGAATCTTTATTATTGATCTCACGACACTACTGGTAGCCTAATCTTGCTCAAGATGTCAAAGATTTAGTTTTCACTTGTTCACTTGTGCCCTGCAATAAATCATCTCTTCTCAAGTCCCCTGGATTGCTTCATCCCTTGCATTTACCCGAAAAACCATGGACTCATATAATTTTGGACTTTTTACAGATTTATCAACCTCCTCAAATCACACAGTCATGTGAGTGCTCAGAGATCGTTTTTCCAAGATGTCTCATTCTGTGCCACTTCCAAGTATACCTACAGCTCCACAACTCACCACCTATTTCTTCCAGCAAGTATTTTACCTGCATGGACTTCCTCTTCATATTGTATCTGATCGAGGGGTTCAATTTGTCTCCAAGTTCTGGTGAGCACTCTGTTCCTGAATACAAGTCAAGTTGGACTTTTCTTCTGCTAATTACCCTCAATCCAATGGACAAGTGGAGAGAGCACACCAAGTCCTCGAGAACTATCTTTGCCACTTTCGTGGATTTAAAGGGCCAGCACTTCGCTGATTGGACCTAATATTAAGTCACTTCCCTTTCCTTACCTCGCCACTGTGTTGGTGTTATCACCCTGAACTTTACTTTGCTTTGCTAGTTATTCTTGGATTTGACCTTTGCTACTCTGACCATTACCTGCCTGCCACCTGCCTTGACCCTTCCGCAAGTAGGCCTGACTATGTTCTGCTTGCTCCCTGACCTTACAACCTGTCAACTGACCACGTCTCAAGCCTTCTCCTCCTTTAATATGCTTGCACCTTTGCTGTCACCATGAACGGCCACATCAGGGGTAGTGACATGGGAGTCTCCTGAGCAAAATTCAACCTTGCGGCGGGCTCCGGTGACTATTGGGGGGGCTCCATAGACTTTACTCCCAGATGTGGTTTATATCCATCTCTACCACCACTACCTCAGTTTGTTACAGTGAGGAATCCTCCTTATCGGGCTGAGTAGTCCGAGGCAGGGATAGTTCATTTAGGGACATTACAGAGGTCATATAGGATGTCATGTCTGTTTACATTGTGGATTTTTTTTTCAGTCACCAAAGGTTAAAGGGATGTTCCAGCAGTCCTAACTGCTGGTTAGTCAGTGGGGGATAATTAAAAATGGAAAAGGAAAAAACAAAACTTACCTTGTAAACCAGCTCGTTCCAGCACCATGGATGGTCCCAGTAATCCAAGCTGATTACATTACCATTTATTCTTCACGTGACCCTGCACCAATCATAGGCCACAGTGGTCATATTTGGCATATCTAGCAATAGACCACTGAGGCTTGTGAAAAGCTGCAAGGTCACGTGAAGAATGAACAGTGATGTCATCGGCCAGGATCATTGAAACCAAGCAGGTTTACAAAGTAGGTTCTTTTTCTTTTCTATTTTTCATTATCCCCTAAAAACTAAAGAGCAGTTCATACTTTTGGAACACCCCTTTAACTTTTAATGACTTGTGTTCAAGGTTTGTCAATCTCACCGGGTAGTGTGTTAACTTAAAACAACCTATTTTCTACTTTCAGTTGTTCCATTCCATGGTATTACAAAAAATGGCTCTGTGATTTGTAAATTGCATAAAGAAACTACTGCTCAAAGAAGAACAAATATTATATTGCAAATACATATGGATAAATTGGAAACTAGGGCAGTGAAATGGCAAATTAAGCTTGACATCAATAAGTGTAAGGTTAAACATAGCCATGATGAGTACATAGTTCTAACACTGTATAAATCACTAGTGATACCACACATGGAATATTGTGCACAGTTTTGCACACCAAGTTCAGTTCAATGGTGAATAACCAAAGGAATAAATAGGATGGGTGCAGTGCCCAGAAAGATGATCAAAATGTGAGATATTTATTTGGGTAAAAAGAATGGTGTATAAATAAGATTAATAAATTCATTTTAGGAGCCTAGATACATTTTTCTGAAAGTAAGTTATTGTCACTAGATTCTGTGGGAGGCACATGGGGGAAAGGGCTACATGCTGCAGGTGCCAGTTTGCTGAAAAAATAATATATCTGTTCTATCATCCAGTTGGGCTTTACTGGTAGTTGCTGGAGCACTGACCTGCAAGAATATAGGTCCTACAGAGTAAACAATGTTGGGACTTTGGGTGGATTTGCATGTCAGTTTTTTGGTCAATATTTACGTCAGCATTTTGTAAGCCAACAAAGTGAAGCCCAGAGGAAAAGTATAATTAAAAGATTTGTACCCTTTTAATGTTTTGAGTCCACTCCTGATTTTGGCTTTCTAATACTGATGAAAAATACTGACCATAATTCTGACTTATGTACCCAGACATAAAGTGGTTGTCCACTTTTTGCCAGGAGATAACATGACTGTACATGATGTTTAATCCATACAGTTACTCCATGGAAGCCATTACTGTGGACAGTAATGTTGGTATACTTTTTTCCCCCTGGATATGGACTTTCTGTAGTGGTATAAAAGAGGTACAGAAGTTACTTTATTATAGGGCCATTTCAGTTTTTTGGGGATTTTTTTCCCATTAGTCCATTAGAAATTGCTTTTAGTTACACTGTAGTGGCAGTAATTTTGTTTACCTGCAGCTGAATACAGAAATTCTAGTTGATGCAACAGTCTCTGTTAGGTCACATGACCTGCACTCTGAATAGCTGAAAGACACTAGACTTTTGATGCTAACAGGAAGTCTGTCTCTCTATGCATTCATATGAGACTGACTTTGAACTTTCATAGGAATGCATAGAGAGATTAAATTGTGGGTCACACAACCATGCTGTGTGTCTCAACAACTTAGGGGGACACTATGGGCCACATGTATGAACCTGTTTAGGTCTAAAACTCACTCTTTTGCTCATGGGTTACTATGGGCAAAAAAGTGAGTTTTAGACCTAAACAGGTTCATACATGTGGCCCTATATTTTTAATCAGGCGCACTCCAATATCAGGCACATTACAGAGCGCCCGCGGCACTTTGTAATGTGCCTGACTTCGGGAGGCGTGCTGGAGGCGTGTCGCATTACAACCGTACAAAGTTACACATTTATAGCTTCAGTACGGCAAATCTAGGTGTACTACTGCTGGAACAGGTAAACCACTTTTAAAGTGGTTTACCTGAGCCAGAAGTATCGTTTCTGCACTAGAATGCACCTGATTTATGACACGCATTAGACCGGTTTAATAAATTCAGGTGAATTCTACACTATTATAATGTGCAATTAGATAGGCGTCTAAGCGGCAAACATAATACATGTCACCCTTAGAGCGCAGTTCAATAATCCAGTGGCAGCAGTGAGAAATCCTGTATTCAGCTGCAGGTAGGCAAAATTACTTACACTACTGTGTACCTAGAAGCAATTTTTAATGAACTATAGGGAAAAAAAACTGGAGTGGTCCTTTAATACAGGTACATTACAACATAATAGAATTACCAATTGTAAACTTTGTAAAGACAACAAAAAGTGGACATTTTGGGCGGCATGTATGAATTTTTTTCAAAAGTGTTTATTTTGAAAAGTTTTTGAAAGTTAAGTTAACAGCACTTAAACATCAATACAACTTGAAAGCCATGCATTCCACAGAAATACAGTATCCGACTGCAACACCTCGATCCAGTCTTACATATTAGTGAAATTTCCCAATGTGCAATCCACTTGTAATAGGTACGTCTCTAGCAGTCAAAGATACCTGAACAAGACATCATTAGGCTTCATGCCATTCACACCCATTCATCCCATCCAGCCATTATTATTGGAAACATAGAAACACGCAGTCAATCCCCACGCTCCGACATCTGGCCCCCGCCACCCCAAACCTATTCCGCCCACAGACTAACCAGCCTGTGAAGCAATCCATACACTCCAAATATCTAAAAATTTATCTGGGACTCCTCGCGCCTCAAATGTGAGCTTGTACATAGTCAGGTCCCCATTCACCAATTGCTTCCAGTGTCCCATAGATGGACACCTAGGAGGCTTCCAGTTTAATAGTATGGACTTTCGTGCGTAAAACATTAAGCACCTTTACAACTGTCGCTCCGATTTAGTCTGAACTATGCCCTCCACCAAGCCCAATAAGCAAATCTCAGGAGCACAAACCGCCGGCAAACCAAGTTCCTCACTCAAGAACCCATGAACCTCTGACCAAAAGGCCTTAATCCTAGGGCACTACCTTACCATGTGAAATAGGGAACCACGCGCAGCATTACATCTAGTGCAGATCGGGCTGGGTAATTTCCCCATCAGAGCCAAATGTGCTGGCGTATAATATACCCTATTCAACCACTTGATCTGTATCAGCTGGTCTCTAGCACTGATCACCGTAGATCTCCATGAAGATGCTAATTCCTCCAAATGATGGAATTCTAACTCTTGTATGTCCTCACTCCATCGCTCAAAAGCCTTCTTAATAGGAGACGGTTGATACTTCATTATGCTCTTATAAAATTTGTAGAGACTGGCTTAAACCGGTTTCTGCATGGCCGAGCCACTCCCCTCCAGACCCCCACAATGCAACTGTACGGCACCCCTTCCGAATTGTTTAAAGCACGCATGTCACAGCTGGAAATACCTGAAGAGAGCTCCCCTCTGTAAGTCGAGTCTATCTCCCACCTCCTGGTTGTCAGGAAAATTCCCATTGATATACTGTATAGCTGTCCTAAGTACTTAATGCCCTTTTGCGGCCACATTTCAAAATCCACCGTAGTTCCGGTACCTTCCCATTCCGCCAAAGGGGTATGTATGGGGACCACGCCTGCCCCTCCCCGTCACCACTATAGACCATCACAAATCTCCTCCATATCGCAACCGTTGCAGCCATAGTGGCCGTGTAGTGCCGAGCAGGGTATTTCCCCTGTCTGTACACTAAGTTCCCAAGTGCTTCATATGACCCCACTAAGGCTGCCTCTAAGACCACTGCCTGATTAATATGGTCAGCTCTAATCCACCACCCAGCATAGGAGAGTTGTACTGCCACATAATAAATATAAAAATCCGGGAGCGCCATTCCCCCGTCTTCATATAGAGCTTTCAATGTACTTTTCCCTATTCTAGGGACACTTCCCGCCCAGAGGAATGACGAGAGCAGTTTTTCCAGGGACTTAAAGTGTGTCTGAGGGATCAGTGTTGGGGCTACCCTATACAAATATAGCAACTTGGGCAAAAGGACCATCTTGACAATATTAATCCGACCCACGAGAGTTAAAGGAAGCGACCTCCAATTTGTCAATTTCCTGGCAATCTCAGTCATCGCAACTGACAGATTAAGAGTCAGAAACCATTGCATGTCTCTGTGAATCTGTATGCCGAGATATGTAAACTGTTCTGCAACTTCCATCCGACACCTCGAGGAAATCCCCTCACACTGGACATCATCCACTACAAATAGCACCGATTTTGCACAGTTTACTTTTAGTCCGGAGTACACCCCATAGGAGTCCACCTCAGCAAGAAGGGCATCCAGGGAGTCCCGCGGATTCGCCAAATAAACCAGTACATCATCGGCATACAGAGACACCTTTTCCGTTATCCCCTGTATTTCCCAGCCTTCTATTAGTGGATTACTATTGATAAGAATGGATAAGGGTTCGATAGCTATGGCAAATAATAAAGGGGAAAGGGGACACCCCTGCCGAGTACCTCTCCCCAGCGGAAATTGGCCAGACATACATCCGTTTACCAATACTCTCGCTGTTGGCTTCCAATACAATATCCGGAGCCACCTAAGAAATTCTGTGGGGAAACCCATAGATTTCAATACTTCCCACATGAATCTCCACTCTACTGAGTCGAACGCCTTTTCATTATCAAGTGATGCAATCACCCTGTGACCTGCATTCTCATGGGTCGTTTGCAAGTTTGTAAAGAGTCTCCTCAGATTGACTTCCCTGGCATAAACCCGGATTGGTCCATCCCAACAACTGAAAGAATTATGGAGTTAAGTCGCAATGCCAGGACCTTAGCTAAGATCTTGGCGTCCATATTAATAAGTGAAATAGGACGGTATGAATTACACAACTCGGGGGGGTTACCTTTTTTGTGAATGACAGCTATTGTTGCCTCATATTGCGACAAGCGCAGCTGCTCTTTCTCAAAAGTATATCCAAAGACCTCAACCAAGCGGGGGGGCTAAGCCCTTTTTATGTATAAATTTGAAAACCCTTCCACCGGGATACCGTCAGGGCCCGGGCCTTGCCAGCTAGCATCTGCGCAATAGCTCTGCGAACCTCTTCTTCCGTGATCGGGCCTGCCAGGGTCTCCCTCTCCTCCCCAGACAACACCGGTAGTGAAATGGACCCCAGAAAACCTTTGATTTCAGCATCTGTGTGAACCAGTCTAGAGGAATATAAGGTTTCATAATACTCCGCAAACTGCGCTGCAATCCCTTCAGAGTCCGTCACCATGTCCCCCTTCGAATTTCGGACGCCAGCCACCCCAATCTTGGGAGTTTCAGTTCTAGCCAAGAAAGCTAAGCCTTCCTTTTTTATCTTTCCCCCAGCAAAGATCGTATGTCCTGCGATAGCACCTCTTCTGTGTATATTGGGTAAGTAGTAGGTTATAAGCCCTTTGTTTTTTTTCCATCTCCTCCTTGTGTTCCTCATCTGGCTGTCTAGCATCGGCTGCCGCAGCCGGAGCCAGCTCCCCCGCCATTCCCACCCGTCGGGCATTAAGAGTACCTCATGGGATACTATGGCGTTAATAAGATTCCCCCTAGTCACCGCTTTAAGAGTGTCCCATGTTATCAGAGGATCAGCAGAGCCCTCATTGACCTCCCAATAGTTACTCATGCCCTCCCTACACTTTTCCTCTACTACCGGAACTGACAACCACTTAGGGTTCAATCTCCAGCCCTTCATAATTCCTTCCCTCCGTTAAGAAACTCGCACCAACAGAGGAGCGTGATCCGAGATGCCCCTTGGCAAATAATCTGCCGCCATCACATGTGACAACAAATCTTCACTTGCGAAGGCTAGGTCTATACGAGACAGGGAACCCGATGCCGCAGAATAACACGAGAACTGCCTATCTTCTGGATGTTTCCACCTCCACACCTCCGTGAGGCCACACGACGCAGCCCATGTCCCCAAAATGGGATCATGCGATGGCCGAGGACGCAGGCGGTCCATGTCTCTGCACAATGTTGCATTACAATCCCCTAGCATCAGAACGGGAGTCGTAGGATATAACGGCAGAAGGGTCGCCAACTGGTCCAGAATAGCGCTAGACAAGGGGGGGGGGCACAAATACACCAACCAGGACATATTCTAATCCCCTAATTTGAGCATGCATAACAATATACCTGCCCGAAGGGTCAATATGGACGTGCAGCAGTGTGAATGGGAGGCTTTTCGCCACCAGCATGGAGACCCCCCTGGTGTAATTAGAGTAAACCTCGTGGTAACAGGAGCGTATCCACGGGCTTTTAAGTGCCAGAATTTTTTGCCCCCTCATGTGCGTCTCCTGTAATATCATGATGTCCGGGTTATATGGACACCATTCATACCCACAGACACACCGCATACATACATCTAACCCTACAAACACAGTAAACATTCCCAATCCCCTACCAACCTGCCCATACCATCCCAACTTGGATGAGCTTTATACCCTAACTGTACTGTGAAAAACCATTGAACCTCTCCTTCTCACTCCATAGGGGAGTGTACTTTACAAAAAACTAGCCTTATCTGAGCCCCTTCCCCTAAAACTTCCGGGAAAGAAGCCACCAACAAGTACTAAATCTACGCTTGTAGCCTAACAGAGAGTTGTAAATTCCAAATCCTATTCTTGAACTCTGTGGAATTAGAAGTGAACCCCGAATTTGTAACTGTAATAAGGTGAGAGAAACCCCCCCACCCCCGCAGGATCTAGCCGACCCTTATTGGCCTAACGCAGGCACAACTGGCCCCTTCACTGTGGGGCATAACTGAAATAAAGAACCGATTGATAAAGTCCTGCTGAGTCCTCACAGTGACCCCCACATCGATAATGGACTCCTGTCATGGGAGCTCAGCGCCTCCCATCACGTCGTTTATCTAGCCAGTCGTTTGCTTCCTCTGGGGAGGTAAAGAATAAGGTTTTGTCCTGGTCTTGCATTGTCAAACGCGTGGGATACAGCATGCAATATCTAAGACCCAGCTCCCGCAGCCGTTTCCTCACAGGAGTGAACTGTCGCCGTTTCTTTTGGACCTCTGTGGTGTAATCAGGGTAAAATGACAGCCTGGTATTTCCGTATTTTATTTCTCCCTTTTTTCTTGCCGCAGTCAGGATTGCATCTCGATCACGGTAATTTAGAACCTTCATAATAAAAGGACGTGCTGGTGAACCTGGAGGCAATGGTCTAGTCGGGATGCGATGTACCCTCTCAATTACGAAACAGGAGGATAATGAGATTGGCTCCAATACCTGATGGATCAAGTCCTCCGTGAATCTCTCTGGGGCGTCTCCCTCCGCCCTCTCCGGCAGGCCCAGTATATGCACGTTGTTCCTGCTATTGCGGTTTTTCGCATCCTCCACCCTGTCCTGCAGGATTTTAATCTGCTGTTGCATGGTGGCAGCTGCACGCGTTTGGTTGGCCGTCACCTCCTCCACCTCACTGATTCGACGTTCTGCCTCAGTGGTTCTTTCCCTCACTCTGTCCAGGTCCGCCCGCAGACGGTTCAGATCAGCCTGCATGTGGTCTATCTTAACTGTCAGAGCTGTTTGACAGGAGGCAATAGCCATCATTATTTTATCAGTGTCCAAGGTGGCTTGTGAGGTTGTAGCCTCCTCCTCCGTTTGACTCATAGCATCCATAGTAGGTGGTGCCGACGTAGGAGGCTGGGATGACCCGGTTTTGCGGCCCATATACTCTACCCCTCAATATAATAACGCAGGATACTCGTGAGGCTCACAGTGCACCCCCTCCTCCTCTGAATGCAAGCTCAGCGCTGAATATAACACGGAGTCCAGCTGTTATGACTTATATTGCCCGTGACAACCGCAGTGTGGAAGAGTAGCTCAGTGGCACAGAGTATGCACAGTCCCACGGACTTAGAATATATCCCTCACTCTGCTGTTCCCCAAGGGGTTGTATAGATGCGGATTCCTATAGGAACAGGTCACTTAATAACCACCAAACTGCAGCACAGGTCTTGGGGCAACCACTGCAGGCAGATATACTGCTCCTAGGTAGCGTGCAGAGTGGGTCAGTTCAGCTTACAGCAGGGCCCGGCCGTAGAGATGCAGGGGTGAGCCCCCTAATGTCTCCCTTAAAAGTGTATTGTCCCTTTTGCCTCCAGGGCTACTGGATAGTCCAGGGCTTGTGGGAGTATCTGCCGCTGTCTCTCCTCACTGTGGATCCCCGCTCTGAGGAGAAAACTGACACAGCCAAGCGGAGATCTCCTCTCCCGCCTCGCGCCGCTTATACTGCCGCCGGGTACCTGTCACGTCACCAAGGCCTCAGCAACCGCACGTCTCGCACCCCACTCCGGACGCTGGATCTCGCCACCGGCTTTCTCCACCCGCGTCACCGCTCCCGCTCTCCAGAACGTCCTCTGAGCCGCAGAAGGAAGGTAAGTGCTGCACTTCACCCAGGGCGCGCAGCGCTGTTGTCCTGAAAGCTGCAGCTCAGGAAATGGCCGCCGTTCCCGCCAAGGTCCGCCGATCACGGTCCTGTGGCCCTCTGCAAATTCCGGTCACGGGAGACCTCAGCAGGCGTATTCCAAACAAATTCAAAGGTCTGAGTCAGGTTTTAATGGGGTAATCAGGATTTAGGCAGGATCTTCTACAGAGCTCATACAACCTATGTCCTCACTCCATGCCAGCAAGCCACGCCCCCGGCATGTATGAAATTTGGCGTTTAAACTACATATTTCATGCGCATAATAATAGCCGCTCTACAGCGAGTCATAAATTAGGCGCATTCTAGCGCTAGTACGACATTTCTGGCCAGGTATACCACTTTGAAAGTGGTATACCTGCCAGCAGTAATGCTTCTAGAAATGCCGTAGCGAAGCTATAAATCTATAGCTTTGTACGGTTATAGTGCACCCCACCTCCCGCATGCCCCCCGAAATCAGGCACATTAAAAAGTGAGTGGAATCACGTGAAAAAGGGAAATATAAAAAATAATTACTCATTTACAGTATATATATATCTCCCTCTTACTAATTCCACTTTTTGCTTTCGTTTAAAAAACCATACCATTTGTATGGCACTTGGAGGGTGCAAGCTCAGAGGCTGCTGAAGAATTTGGCTATAATGTCCAGCCATGCTCCCGCTGCAGCGACTGGGAACGTTCTCACAGATTCTGGGGCCTAACACTCTAGAGCAGGAATGTCAAACTCAGACAGTCAGTGGGCTAAAAATTTGGACAAAGTCGCGGCTGACCTGAATATTTACTTTAAAAAAGTTACAATTGAGGAAGTACTTCCTTCTCAATAGATATAAAGATGGACCTTTTCATGTAGTGCATTACATATTTCCCTACTGAGTTTCAGCTAACGTTAAAGGGGTGCTATCGTTTGAGCTGCTCGTGCTGTTCAGCTAATTTTCTCAGATTGATTTTGAAATCCAGGGGCGTGTCTTTCCTGTCAGCATGCATGTCTCTCCTCCCAGGAGGCGTGTCTGTCCTCAGTGAAGAACTGTGACATCATCATTTTGTTTGAAGCAGGGGATGCAGAAGGTTGTCTGGATATAACAGCTCTGTAGCCTCCTGCCTGCTTATGTCTGCAGCCTTGAGGCTCCAAACTCCAGCAAGCACCTGTCATATGTCTTAGTTTACACACAACTGAAAGCCAGCAGCTGTTACTTCTAGTGGTTTTCATCCAAATTGTACTGACAACAGGCAGAGATCTTTACTCAACTACAAATGTCAGCTTCAAGTAAAGATCTCTGCTTCCTGTCGGTAACATGTGAGTGAAAACAATGGGGGAGGAAGTAAATCAGCTTTGAGAGAAGGCCCTGCTCAGCTTGTAACTAACTTGGGCTGGTGATGCAGAGGTAGAGCAGCAGTGCTAGACTATTGCTTTTACAACGAAGGGGTTTGGAGTTCTAGTCCCTCACAGGGTATATTTTTTCCCCCTAAATTCTACACATATGTAGAGAGACCTAAAATTTATATATGTCAATCTCTATAATGTTATTTTACACATACAGGGGCTCCCCTGTATCATGTCTCATCCCCCAGAATATATGCATTGATCACGTATGTTGGAAGTGCTTGGTGTGACTGCAAGGATAGGACACTATATGGGGAGCTTTGTGTGTGTGTATATGATTAAAAAATTATAGATGTCTACACATATATTTTCATATCTTTACATATGTGTACAAATTTTAAAGAAAAAAAAAAAATACTGATGGGGCTTGAACTCCCAATCTCGGTCTTACAGGGCGAATCACCTAAGCACTGCACTATATAAGCAGCTTATACAGATGCAGTGTTGAATCCTTATGTTATACACTACAGGTGATGACGTCATAAGGAGGCGGGGCTTGCATTCGATCTGAGGAACAGAACGCCTTCTTCCAAGTAGCAGCTTAAGGTTAATCAACCTCTTGGCAAAAGCCCCTTAAGCAGGCAGTAATTGCCCGAACATTGACCCTAAGCTGGGAGATGTACATAGAGCCAGCGCCTTGGTTTCACTATCGATTTTAACAGTCAGAGGGGAGTAAACAAAGAGTGTGCAGGCAGCCAATCACAGCGCAGGGGGCGTGGCCGGGGGTTTTCCCGTTTAGCGGCGTATCCCAAACAGGCTGAATGAAATGTCAGCCAGCCAATCACAGTGCAGGGGGCGCGTCTAGGGTGCGAGAATCGACCAGGGGGCGTTCTGACCAGCAACAGCAGAAATAGAAGACAGTTTTACAGAGATGCTTATATCTGCTAAACCAAGTAACAGAGGTAATGCAACCCAATTACAAAAGTGCTTATGTTTACTGTCCCCATAATCTGAGACATGATCTTTGTAACGATAAACCCTTTAAGTAGCTGAACCCCCCCCCCCCCCCAAAAAAAAAAAAAAAAAAAAAAAATCCATACCAAAAAACAATGGGCCTTATCAGAGCCCAGCTTTCATTTTATATAGTGTGCTGGAAAAATAAAAGCTGAGCTCTGATTGGTTGATACAAACAACAAAGACAGTCTTACTGCTGGACAGTTTTCATACATAAGGCTCAATGTGTGAAACCAACCTTAGTTTAATGGAACTGATTTTTAGGCACAGAAATTTTTGCAATAAATCTGCCACACATGAATTTCCTTGAATAATATTTAGTACTCAGATGCTATTATTTCTGGTCCACTATTGCGAATTTCTGATTTAAATTTGAATGTATCATTTAAATATGTATTAGATGATAACAACACAAAAAGTTACTTATGTTAAGTATCTTACTAGTAATATCACAGCCAAATAGTTCCATTCTCAGTCCAGCTCTTGCTCCTGTATGTGTTGGGTAGAGCCGTAAGAAACGAGCAATTATGGGAGGATCAAAGTGGTTCTCTCGTATTGTAGATGTATCCACATTCCCAAAAAATACCTAAAACGTAACTAGGTATGATTAAGTGCTCACAAATTCAGCAAATACATTAAAAAAGCTAATTAAATAGCAACTAAAAGATATTGATGTTGTATATGTCATCAAAATTTAATTTCCTATTTAAAGGCAGCATATTTTTTGTGACATGTTCACTAAGGTATATGCCAAACAGCTCAAAAAGTTACCCCATATAATTAGTAACTGTAAAATTCATGAAGCTCCCCCATTTCTGCTAATCCCCACACCAACGATTAATGGCACTAATGTTGACCTACTTGTTTTATTCCCATTAGCATTTACTTTTGTTTTTTAACTGATATTTTTGACTCCTTTTTTAATTTTGTTTTTTCATGGTGTTTTGAGTGTCCATAACAACATGAAAGCACAAACCCAAAACGTATCTGCCACCGAAATGCTGGAAACCCTGTGACAATACAAACTTAAAAATTATACAATAACCAATGATGTTAGAATGGTGTATTAAAGGAATTTTGCCACAAAGTAAAATTGATGCGGGAAGCTAGCAAATTAAATAATTAAATGAAATTCTGCACCATTTTTGTTTCAGCTGCTCCTCTAGTGATCCATTGTTCACAACTCGTCTCCAGGGGATACGACCAGGGCAGAGAGCTCCTCAGTCCTGGTCAGACATGCTCAGACATCACCTCTCCTCTCAGGCAGCTACTAACTGTTCAACCCCAGGTGCTGTCATTCTACTCCCGTCCACTGTACTCCTTAGTAATTAGTCAAACAGTGCAAATAAATAATAAAAAAGAAACCTCAATCAGGTCTGTGCATTGATAAAGAGGAAAAAAATCCACAGGTTTGGTTCCTGCAGGGATTTGAACCTAGAACCCTTGTGCTGTGAAGCAAAAATGTTACCTCTATGCTACAATGTAGTTACTTACAGTTCTACATATAAACAGACTAAATTTTTTGACCCAAAGATTTGGAAAGGCATGGTGATGTCATTCCCGCTGGGTCACATGATGTGCAATTCAAACAAATCACACACGTCCCCTTCTGAGCACACAGAGCTAAAGAGCTGGATGCAGAAGGTATGAAATTAGATCGTGGCAAAACCCCTTTAAGCATATTCTGAATTTGCTGTTTATTTTATTTCAGCCTAGCGAACGAAAGCTGTAATACTAAGCACTGTTATACCTACAGTATCTCACAAAAGTTTGTACACCCCTCCCACTTTTATAAATATTGTAATATATCTTTTCATGGGACAACACTGAAGATATGACACATTACTACAATGTAAAGTAGTCTTTGTACAGATTGTATAACAGTGTGAAGTTGGTGTACCCTCAAAATAACTTAGCACACAGCCATGAATGTCTAAACCACTGGCAACAAAAGTGATTACACCTGTCAGAGCTCACTTTCCTGGTCAGCTTTCAGGTTTGCAACCACACCCTGAGAGATGCCTTGAGAGCAGGTCCCCAGCCATTGGACGGGGGTGGCACGGGGGCCAATAGGGGGGCCCCCGGGGGACCGCACCAAACCCAAATAGGGGTGTTGTCCAGGCACTTCATTTAAACCTCTTAGTACTGGAGTGCTGTGCCTGCGATATTCCTGGCTTGCTCCTACTTACCATTGTTTATTAGCTTGCTTCTCCCATTTTCCTGACCTCAGCTTGTGTCCTGACTTTGGCTTGCATCCTGTTTCGGTCTTTTGCTCCCAACTATGTTTTCTGACCCTTGGCGAGTTTCTGTTTACTCTCTTAGATCTTTGATTCGTGACCTGGCGTTTCCATACTGTTGCTGACTTGGACAGTCTGACACTTCTCTCCACTGTACGGCCCCTGCACTTTAGTAGAGTAGGGAACGTTGCCCTGTTGTGGTCTGCCACTTAAGGCAGCACGTCAAGTAGGCAGGGACAGTGCATCCCACTGTGCCACCACTTAGGGCTCACTGTATCTCCTTTGACGTGACATTATCACAGGCCCAAATATTACTGCTCTCCATGCACCATGAACCCCATGACAGCATTGCAGAGCAGATGCAGAGGCTTACCCAGCTAGTCCAGGATCTGGCACTGAGGGTAAGAGCAGGAGACCTCCAGATAGGAGTGTTCCCGGAAAAAATTCCCCCTCCCGGGAAAAACACTATTCAGCTACCAGACAGGTTCTCGGGTGATAGGAGGGCCTTTCGGACTTTCAAGAAAGGATATCACTTGTATTTTAGACTCCGCCCACATACCTCAGGTAATGATGTGCAGAGAGTGGGAATTGTCATGTCCCTCCTCCAAAGGTCCCGCCAGGAGTGGGGGATTTCATTTCCTCTGACTTGCAGAAATTTTCTTCGGAAGACTACTGTTGTTTTGTCTTTTGGTTTCTCTTTGAGCCTGATAGGGGGTGTGGCGAGACTCAGTCCTACCCGAGGCGGGGGTTTCCCCTTGGGTGGAAGACCCAGCTGCAGAGCCAGTTTAATTAGGATTAGCTGACTATGTGTGGGACATGTTGGTTGCTTACCCTACCCCCGGTACTATTGATGAGGCAATGGCTCTGGCTGTTCGTCTGGGCAAACGTTTTAGGGAGAGATGTTAGGAAAAAGGGGTTTACTTGTGGTCCGTTCTGTACCCCCGGTGTCCCGTCATTGCTAAGATATCCCTGATAGCCTAAGAGGGGGGGGGGGTTTTGTTCGGCCCCTGACGTGCCATAGGACCTCCCCTCGTATTCCGGAACTATGTTATACTGTGGCTTTAGGTTACTTTATCCGAGAAAACTTGAGAGGAAGACCAGGCTGGAAAACTCCAGCGCCTAGGTGACATACAGGAAGGTCACCTAGGCAAACAGGTATTTCCTATTGTATCAAATAAGTTGTGAAAATCTTGTACTTTTCAATGTCTGGTGCTGGGAATGCTTTTGTGGATTCTGGGTCAGCTTCCAATTGTGTAGATTCCTTTTGCTAAAGGGGCTGGGCCCCTACCCGCTTTGATTTTTCCCGTTGGGGAAGGGCAAAATCCAATTTGTAATCTGGCTTGAAATGTTGGTAGGGTTATTCTAAAAAGTGTTTTAAAATTTTTGGAGAGGTTGCCCGGTGATGTGGTTTTGGGGTGCCCTGGCTTCAGAAACACAATCCAGTGCTTGACTGGAATTCTGTAGAATTAATCAGTTGGGTATAGCAGTGTATTGACAGATGTTTCCCTATTGTACTTGGCAGCACAGAGGTAGAACAGATTCCTGTCTTTATAGATGATTTTGCTGAAGTTTTTTCAAAGACACAGTCGGAGATTCTATCCCCTCATAATAATAATAATAATAATAAAAATAATTTTTTATTTTTTATGCCAAAATTCCGCGCACTTTACAAAATTAAAGGGGAAACATCAGTCATTAACATTAAAAGTACTTACAAAGGACCCCAAAGGGGGTGAGGGCCCCCGTGTGGAGGCTTACAATTTTTTTTAGGGTGTATGGGTGAAACTAGGTTAGAAATTTTCCAAGTTTTCAATGGTCGGCCCCATGTTTATAAATAGGGGGGGGGTTTACATTTAAAAATGGTTTAAAAACCCGCCACCCGGGCTTACATCTTATACAGATAAGTGCCTGTGAGTGCCTTTGTGCAGGGGGGAAGTTTGGGGTGTGTAGCAGTTGGGATCTTTGGTGGGCCAGACTGAGAGAGGGCCCTTTAAAATGTGGGGTTGTGAATGTGCCTGATCGCCCGCGGGGGCATATTCCAGAGAATTGGGGGCACGTGTGAAATCTTGTAGGCGGGATGGGAGGTTCGGATGATTGAGGAATGTAGTCTGAACAGCGCAGAGAGCAGGGTGGGGGGGTGACAGGATAGGGAGGAGATGTAGGGAGGGGGGTTTCAGGGGGTGAGAGTGCTGATTTTTTACGTGTCCTGTACTGGTGGGAAAACCGTGCAGGGGATGACACGGGTGAGGCTCAGTATAGGGGGCTGGAGAGAAAGACAAGCCGGCGCTGCTTCTGGGACAGTTTGGGGGGAGGAGGGTTTGGAGGGGGGAGGACCCATAAGCAAGGGTTGCAGTAGTCAAAAGAGAAAGAATAAGAAACAGTTAATTTAGGTTTTAGTTTTTTCCACATGGAAATGGACGGTTTTGGAGTTTTTGGGTGCAGGTGCGGAGCGGGAAGGGTTTTGGTATTGGGGGGAGGTCAGATCAGAATCCAATTAAACCCCCGCAGGGGGCCTGCTGCCCAGGAGAAAGGTGGGGCCACATAAGAAACAGAAATGCAGGGGGGGTTGGTTAGTAGTGGCGGAAAAACAAGAAATTCAGTTTAGTGAGGTTTTGTTTTGTGGAGAGAGGCATGTGTCAGTACAGCAACAGGGCGTCCCCCGGTGTTTTGTAGCAGGGCTGGGTGTGTCCGGGAGGAGGTGTAGAATTGGGTGTCATCCCCTAGAGTGGTATGGAAACCAAATCTCTGATGGTTTTTCCCAAGGGGGTGTGTACAATGAAAAGAGGAGAGGACCTAGAACTGATCCCTGAGGAACTCCAACAGCAAGAGGAAGAGGAGAGTAGGTCTTATGACTGTGCCATTGACCTGTTGCCCGGAGTAAAATTACCTAAGGGGCAGATATACAATCTGTTTGAACTGGAGAGACTTGCCATGAAGCAATACATTGCAGAAAGTCTAAAGAAAGGTCATATCCAGCCTTCAGTATCCCCTATGGGTGCAGGGTTTTTTTTTTGTGGGGGAAAAAGGATGGCAGTCTCCGTCCTTGTAATGATTACCAGGAGTTTAATAAGATAATGGTAAAAAACCAATACCCCTTACCCTTGATTCCGGATCTCTTCAATCAAGTCCAGGGGGGCAAAGTGATTTTCCAAGTTGGACTTGAAATTCGTATCAGAGAAGGGGATGAGTGGAAGACCGCATTTAATACTCCCGAGGGCCACTCTGAATATCTAGTTATGCCTTTCGGGTTGTGCAATGGTCCTAAGGTCTTCCAGAATATGGTAAATTACATTTTCCGAGAACTCATTGGTCATTGCATGGTTGTTTATCTGGATGACATTTTAGTCTATTCTGAAAACTGATTATTGCACGTGCTTAACGTGCAACAAGTCTTACAGATCTTGAAAGATAATTATTTGTTTTTCAAACTTGAGAAATGTGTTTTGGGGTGCAGGAGGTACCTTTCCTAGGGTATATCCTGACTCCTAACTCATTCCGTATGGACCCCTGTAAAGTTCAAGCCATTCTCAATTGGGTCCGCCCTTTCTCCCTAAAGACCCTACAGCGATTCCTATGGTTTGCTAATTATTACCGAACATTTCCTCACAATTTTTCTGTTAGTTCAGCCATTAAATGACATGACTAAAAAGGGGGTGACTTTCAATAACTGGCAACCTGAGGCCTTAAAAGGTTTTTGAAAAACTTAAGCAGTGTTTTTTATCAGCTTCTGTTTTAATTCAAGCAGACCATTCTAAACCCTTCATTGTCGATATTGATGCATCTGAGCAAAGAGCAGGAGCTGTCCTCTCCCAGGGATGTGCTACCAGGACTAACTTTCACCGTTGTAACTTCTTTTCCTGTAAAATTTTCTCTGCTGAGAGGAATTAGGATGTTGGGAACCGAGAGTTGTTGGCTACTAGGTGAGCCTTCAAGGAATGACACCACTTCCTCGAAGGTGCCCAACACCAAGTCATGGTCCTCACTGATCGTAAGAACCTCACCTTTTTAGAGAATGCTAAAAGGTTGAACCCACATCAGGCATGTTGGGCACTATTTTTTATTTTCTTTAACTTTGTTGTTAGATACCGACCAGGTTCTAAGAATGCTAAAGCTGATACGTTATCTAGAAGTTTTTGTGTCAGCCACTTATTTCGGGAGGGTCCTGTACCCATTTTGCCCAACAAGACTATAACCTCAGCTATTATCCCTGACTTGGCCACAGAGATTAAGCTCTACCAGGATATTACTACCGTCCTCCTCTACTGCTAACCTCACCAGCTCTTTTGTCTCCCATAGAAGCCCTGCTAACCTGCATAATATTTGTTGTATGTCTTTTCCTTTCCCATATAAATGTGCTTCGTGAAACTCCCAATCTGTCTGTAACAAACTCACTGCTGTTTATGACCTGTTGCTCTATAACTCCCTCAACCTACTAGCTCTCACAGAAACTTTACTGCAGCAATCTACACCACTTCCCTTGCTGCTCTCACCTATGGTGACCTACACTTCACCCACACCCCAAGACCTGAGAACAGGCAGGGTGGAGGAGTCGGTGTACTTTTTTTCCCCAACACTGAAACTTACCGGGTTTCATTATCCTGCTTCCTCACACTTTCCCTGCTTTGAGGTCCCCCACTCTCAGTTTTTTGGCCATTTTTTTGGGGTGGCGGTTGAAAGTCTTTGGGCGGGGCCCCTCTTCCTCATTTTGGGATCTGAAAGTAGCTTTTTTACTGGTAATGTTTATTTTTTGTCTGTACTTATCCCTCTAAAATTTTTTAAATTTTTTGCAGAATATGTTGGCGCTATTAAAAAAAAAGATATTTTTATACCAGCTAAATTTTCCAGTTTTGAAGTCTTTGTTTTCCCCTTTTAGTTTCGGATACATTTATTAAAGGAAAAATTTCTGTTTTGTATTTTTTCTGGGCATCCCGGGTTGTCTGGGACAAAGGATTAATTTTCGCAATGTTGGGTGGCCTTTGTTGTCCGAGATTTAGGGCCTATGTGGCAGTTGTGAGGTCTTTTACCGGCCCCAAGGTTTCCCGGGAAATCGTCCTCTTGGCGAATTTGCCCCTTTCCGATAAACCCGAGGTCCATGGCCCCCTAAAATCCCTGGATTTTATGGGTGGAAACTTCCTAAACCCCTGAGGAAAAATTGTTTTTTTTGGTGGTTTACCGCTTCGAAAGTTTTTGCCCTTTGGTTCCCCTTTTAAGGGGGGGTTTCCACCGTCCAAAAAAATTTTGGGAGCTTTTTATTAAAAATTTTTGTTTAAAAAAGCGTGGATTACCCGGAATACCAAATTTTTACGAGGGGGTTTAGTTCGGGCTCCCCCAAATTCCCGGAGAGCCCCCTTTTAGGCAATGGGTTTTCACCCTGTTCTTCTCCTCTGCCTTACACCCTGAGATTTACTGGGCAGATGAAGAGGATGAATCAAACGGTGACACTAAAACTCCTTTGTTATGTCTCTGATCAGCAGTTATGGCTTTCACATGACATGCATCGTTATCCAGTGCTACTTCTCATCACAGTGGGTGTGGATGTAATCATTAACGATCTGTGCACAGTCTGGGCCCAAGTTCAGAAGAACTTGGTTAATGCCCAGAACATCCAAAAGAGAATAATTGAGAATAATAATTTATAATAATATATAATATAATATAATAATAATATAATTACATATACAGTACAGACCAAAAGTTTGGACACACCTTTCATCTCAGAGTTTTCTGCATTTTCATGATTTACAAAAAATTTTAGATTCACACTGAAGGCATCAAAACTATGAATTAACACATGTGGAATTATATTATTTAAACAAAAAAGTGTGAAACAACTGAAAATATGTCTTATATTCTAGGTTCTTCAAAGTAGCCACCTTTTGCTTTGATTATTGCTTTGCACGCTCTTGGCATGAGCTTCAAGAGGTAGTCACCTGAAATGGTCTTCCAACAGTCTTGAAGGAGTTCCCAGAGATGCTTAGCACTTGTGGTCCAGCTCACCCCAAACCATCTCGATTGGGTTTAGGTCTGGTGACTGTGGAGGCCAGGTCATCTGGCGTAGCACCCAATCACTCTCCTTCTTGGTCGAATAGCCATTACACAGTCTGGAGGTGTGTTTGAGGTAATTATCCTGTTGAAAAATAAACGATGGCCCAAAAACTAACGCAAAACCGGATGGGAATTGCTTTGCCGCTGCAAGATGTTATGGTAACCATGCTGGCAGTGGTCCCCTGGGAGGTACTGCCCTGCGACTCAGTTTTGGATATGACGCTGGGCATGTGCACTCAACTGCTTTGGTCGACCATGTTGAGGACTGTGCTGAGTGGTACCTGTCTTGTTAAACCACGTTTTTTTCTTGGCCACTGTGCTGCAGATCAGTTTCAGAGTATTGGCAATCTTCCTATAGCCTCAGCCATCTTTATGTAGAGCAAAAATTCTTTTTTTCAGATCCTCAGACAACTTGAACTTCCAGTGACCACTGTGAAAGAATGTGACAACGATAACACTAAATTCAACACACCTGCTCTCCATTCATAAATGAGACCTTGCAATACTAACGAGTTACATGACACTGTGGAGGTAAAATGAAAAATTGGGCACAATTTGTCCATTTTCACTTAGAGATGTACTCACTTTTGTTACCAGCGGTTTAGACATTAATGGCCTTGTGGTGAGTTATTTTGAGGGCACCCCCAAAATTTTTAAAGGGTTAAAAAAGCTTTTTTTACGGGACAAAACTTTACATTGTATCAAAGTGTTTTTTATTTTTCAAGGGTTGCCCACATGAAATTTTATAAAACCCATATTTAAAAAAATGGGGGTGAAATTCATTTTGGGAGGGGTTTAGGTATATGTATGTGCCTGGAAAAAACAATTAAGGGGCCTTGGCTTTAAACAAAAAAAAATTTAAGATGGGGCTTTAATTA
Source organism: Phyllomedusa bahiana (assembly GCA_025379985.1). Lineage (NCBI taxonomy): Eukaryota > Metazoa > Chordata > Amphibia > Anura > Hylidae > Phyllomedusa > Phyllomedusa bahiana. Next base: position 27,365 of record JAODAL010019737.1, on the reverse strand, counting down.
AAAAGTCTGGGAAAAACCCTTTAAACATCTAATTTAAAAGTTTCTTTTATTTGACAGCTGACTGGTTCATCATGTGTCTTTTGAACTCTGTAGTTGATTGGGAAAAACCCCAAAAGCCCCAGCCTCTGGGGACTCTTTAAAAAATAATTCCGGGGGATATTTTACCTTTAGAGTGGTTTAAAAAATCTTAAAAATTAAGCTTTAAATGTGTAGGAAAAAAAAACTTTTACAGACCCAATTACCAAATTTTACTTTTCTGTTCCCAATTTTGCCTTAATTTCATTAGGGGAGTTCTTATCTCCTGCTTTTTTAAAATTTTAAGCTTCCAATTGATATAAACCCACATCTCTTTTTTAAAAGCGGGGCCCCGGGTTTGGGTTTGACATCTTTCCCTTTGCTGTGTTTTAATCAAAGGGGCCCCAAGTTTAAATTTTTTATTATTTTTAAACCCCTTTTAATTTTCTGATTTTTTGGAAAGCGTCTTTACCACCCTCCGGGTAAGCAAAACCCACATAGTTATGTTAAGATAAAAAACTGGTCTTTTCAGCAGTTAATAGAGTGGCTGGCAGCATGTGGGGTTTTTTTTTACCCAGGGGACGAATACACCCTCTGCTTAGCTACTTTTAAAAGGCCGGGAAAACCCCTTGTTCCCGACAGAGTTATTGATTTTAACAATTTTCCCATGGGAAAATGTTCCGGTTTTCAGGATCATTGAGAATAGGAGCTAGCGACCCAAAAATGTCGGGTCAGCTTTTTGCAGACCCACCCGCACCCTTAAAAGGAAAATTTAAGGACCCTGGGAGCCTGGGAAACAAAAAAAAAAAAAAGTCATTTTTTTCTCTGAGCTGTTTAAAATCCATTTGTTTTACTTTGGGGTTTTTTTCCCTTGATATGGTTTTCCTTTTCTGTCCCAATTCAAGCTGTTTGGCAAAAAAGAAATGGGAATGTTTTAAAAGGGAAAGGAAAAATTTTTTGGCCTTTTGCCCCTTTTTGGTTTGTTTAAAAGGTGGAAAAGCTTGGGTTTTTAAAAGGTTACCTAAAAAAACTTTAACTTTATAATATCCCGATGAGGGGCCCCTGGCCCCAAAATTTATTTTTTTAAATTTAAATTTATTAGTTTAAATTTGTCCCCACTTTATCAAAACCACATATTTTTAAATTTTTATACAGGGGCATATAAAGGGTTTAAAAATTTAAAGTGAATAAATAAAAGGGGGGCCAAACAGAAAAGTGGTCCCATGGAATATATCAAAGGGGAAAGTTCCCCAATTTTAATTCATTTTTTTAGAAAAAGCCCTTTTTCTCTTGCGGGAAAACCCGCCCCTTTGGGTAGATCAGCTTTTAAGTAAAAAAAAAGAAACCTTCAAGGGGAATTTGTAAAAAAAACCTTAAAAAATGCAAGCTTCTTTCCCTTTTTCTTTTTAATTTAATTGTGGGGTCTTCAATGAAGGAAGAAATAGGGGGCAGGGCTCCCCAAAAAGTAAAGAAAAAAACCAGACAGTAAAAAAAAAGCGAAAAAAGCACTTTTAAAAAAATCCTTTCCCCCATTTAAAAATTTACGCCACGAAAATTTAAAAGCCGGGTTTTGGGGGCCCCTTCACAGGTTCTTCCAGGGCATAAGACCAAGTTCACATTCGCCTCTTTTAAAATCCCAAAACCTTTTAGAAAAATTTTAATTTATTTTCCAATTTTAATATTTTTTAAAAGGGCCCGAAAAAAGCCCGGGTGCCCAATAAAATTTTTCACCCTTTTTTTGCAAAAAGTGTAAATTCCAGGGGGAAGGAAAAAAAACCCCCATCAGGTAGAAACCCAAATTGTCCGTATTTTAGGGAAAAAAATTCCTTCCCCGGCCCCAAAAATCGGGGAATTTTCAAAAATTAAACCCCTGGATAAAAAAGGGATTTTCTCCGGGAATCACGGGGCCCACTATAAATTTTGTTAAAATTATTCTGCTCTAAAAAAATTCATCCAAACCCTTTTTGAACTTGTTATTAAATTTCACCATGACCAAGTTCCCTTTGGGGCAGGGATTTCCCAAAAGTCCCCCACTGTCTTTTAGAAAAAGAACCCCTTTCTATATTTGGGTAGAAAATTTTTTTCCTCAAAAAGTAGAAGATGCCCCCTTTGTTTGGATACGGGTCTTGGGTAAAAAATCTTGGGGAAGAAAAATCTCTATTAAAAGATGGCGGAAATCGATTCTAAACAAAGTGGAATACGTTTGGGAAATTTCGGGAAAAACTTCGGTTTGCAAAAAGCTAAAAATTTGGGGGTGATTGGGGGGAAAAGGGGAGAAATTTTTTTTAAATTGGCAAAAGGGCCCGAAAAGAAATGGCGTTCCTGAGGCAGGAAAATTTGGGGGGAAAAAAAAGGGGAACCCCTCAATGACATGTGCGGGAAATTAAACCCCAAATTCAGCGACCACCCGGGTTTCTGTGGGGGTTCAGCCCTATAAATGGGGGGACCCCCATTTTAAAAATTCCCTTTAACACTTTTTTAACTGTCGGGCCGGGACATGAGAAATCTTTCTGCTGCTGCACTATATTGAAGCTTTTATAAAAAAAAAACTCTTTTTTATAAGCGACGGGGGGGAAAAGGGACCATTAAAAAGTGTGTGTCTTTTCCCCCAAACCCTTTTTAAATTTAAAAACCAGGTTATTATTTTCTTGTAGTTTTGTGGGGTATTCTCAAAAGTCCGGGGGTGGGTTTTACTTCGTCCCATATAGGGGAAAATTTTTAAAAATCTGGTTGTTTTTAGAGTATTTAATCCCCACGACTTAATTAAAAACCCCTTTTGATTGGGGGAAATTTTTCGCACTAAAAAAAGGGTTTTGTCTTTTTTTTTTTGCCCTAACATCCCTGTTTTAAAATTTCTTTTTTTTCTGAAACATATTTCTTTACACAAGGTTAATATAACTTCTTGTTTGTGCAGGAATTTTGGGGAAAAAAATTTTACAGGGTGTCTTTATTTTTACTGCCCTCTATGGGGCCAAATTTGAAATCTGGTATTTTGTTGATTTTTCATACAAAAGGGCCCCTTAATATAAATTCTTGATTTTTGGCGGAAAAATTTGGGAAAAAAAAAAATACGGGTTTTTCTTTACTTTTTTGGTCCTCTTTATCCCTTTAATTTAAAATTCTGTTTTTTTCTGTTCGATATTCTTTACAAAAGGTTTAAAATTTAAAAACTTGTTGTGGGGGTTAACTTGGAAAAAAAATACAGAGTTCTTTATTTTTTGGGCCCCATATAGGGGCCTAATTTTAAACATCTGGGGGTTCCTGTTCGATTTTTAAATTTTACCAAGGGTTAATTTAACCCCCCTTAAATTTGGGGAAATTTGGAGTAAAAATAAAAGGGTGGGGTTTTTCTGCCACCCCAACCCCTAAAATACATCAACTTCAGACCAGGGGGGGGGTTTTTTAAAATTCTGGGGCCCAAAGATTTAAATTTCCCAATTTTTTTGTGGGGGGAATTTTCTGTGTCAAATACTTTGTTTGGGGTTTTTTAAAGCCCCAAAATAATCTCAAACCCGGGCCACTCCGTCTCTTGGGATTTTGTATCTGTGGAAAAACCAGAAAAAATTTTTTTTAAATTTATTGGGGTTTGTTTCTTTTTAAAATGCTGAAAACATGTAGACCCCCCCCCCAAAAGAGTAAAAGGGGGGTTTTCTTCATTTAATTTTGCTTGAGTCAAAAATTTAAATTTGCCTTTCCCTTTGATCCTTGGGGTTTTCCCGGGCTTTCAATTGGTTAATTTAATCCATAAATTGAAAAGGCCCAAAAAGAAACAGGAGTTAAATTCAAAAAAAATTAAGAAAATTGAAATATTTAAATTGTTTTCTGGGGTTTTGTTTTCCATCCTGTTTTTTGGCTCCCTTTACCATCTGAAAATTTCCTGTTTAAAAACCCGGCCCATGCCCATCAACCCTTCCGGCTTCCCCGAAAAAACCAATCGGTTGTTTTTTGTCCTTTTAATTCCTTGGGGAAGATTAAAAAAAGGGGGGAAAACCCCAACATAGTGGAAACATCACAGATTTGGTGGGGGGGGAAAAAGCATTGGGGAAAACCATGGGGTTTGGTCAATTGAGGATTGGTCAGTTGGCTGCATTTTTGTGTGGGCCCACCAGAGGGGCCCAAATGACAGCTTGTGAAGGTGGGTGGGCAGAATGATTTGGCCCGGACGGGCAAAATTTACAGTGTGGGGTGGGGGCCCGCAACAGCCGCAGAATAGGAGGGAGGTAAAAATTTTTGGGGATTTTTCCAAATTTTCCCCTGCGACCCTCTTTCCCGGGGGTAAACCGGGTTTTGCATCTTTGCCTGGGGGGGAGCAACGCCGGGGGAACCCGGGGCAGGCCCGGGCAGGGGGGGCTCGTTTTTGTTTGTTGCCCCCCCGTGACTTACCTAGCCCCCGCTTTTTGGGGCCCTCTTTTTCCTAGGGGGGGGGAACCGCCCCACGCGGCAGTTTTTAAAATTTAAAAGGGCCGCGCACCAGAAAATTTCCCTTTATTGGGGGTTCCCGGGCCCCTTTTTTTGTTTCCCCCCTTCCCTGGTACTCCCCGGTTCTTTAGTGCCCTGTTGCCAAATTAAAAAGCGTTTATCGGGTCTCGTCTAAAAACCCGTGTACCTTTCCCTTTCTTGCCTACGTCCCTCGCCACGAAATTTGTTTTGTCCTCCCCCTTACCGAAGGGACCTCGTTATGTCGCCTAACGTTTTTTTGAAACCAATGCTAACCTCGGTTTGCCCCAACCAAAAGAAAGTCAGGGCGGGGGGGGGGGGTGGGGTGGTGGGATCCCGCTGCAGCAAGCCCGGGGCTCTGTTAAATTTCCGGGGCCCCTTTTTAAATTTTCCCGTTTCCCCTGGCGGGGCATTACCATCGCTTGGGGGTGGTCAGTGGACCCAAAACGGGCTGACTGGGGACAGTAAGCCCCGGCCCTTTGGAAATCCACCAAGGTGCCTTTTCCGAGTGCCCTCCGATTTTCCCCAAAATAAGGGCCCAAACCCGTCCAAACAGTTTTGTGCAGAAAAGGCGGCAAAGTTTTCCCCAAAGCTGAGGGTTTTAAATCCCAGCAGCTTTTGGGTTTTATCAGCTTTCAACAGTGCCCGCTGCGGCCCCAGCCCCCGGGGCCCAGGCTCCCGGAAAAGGGTCCCCCGGGCCCCCAAAGGGCTCCGGCTGCCCCTTCCCTACAAAAATTTGGGGGAGGGGGGGGGCCCCCAAAAGGGGCCCTGAGGTGTTTTAAATTCCCCAATGCCCCCCTTCCACTTTGGAAAATTAGGGGCGGGTCAGTTCCCGGGGTCTGAAAGGTCAAAGGTGGCCTTTCCCGTGGTAAAATTTCTTTTTTTGGGGAAACCCCTGGCCTGGGGGGACCCCCACTTTGGGTTGGGGGAAGCCCCCGGCCCCCGGGCCCTGATCCCCGGTACTTTTTTTCAGGAGTTCAAAGTGTGTTAGGGGAAACCTTTGCTGTGCATCCCCCTTTAAAAAAACTTGAAAACAAGGGAACTCCTCCGGGGGGGAATTTTTCTTTTAAAATTTTTCGCCCCTTCTGGTTCTGAATTAGCCGGGGAAACAAAGGCCCGGGAATTTGTTTTCCCAAATTCAAGAAGGGTTTCTCCCACCCCAGATTAAGGTTTCCCCCTTTTTTGCCGGGCCCTTCCATTTCCCCTGAGTAAACCTTCATCCCCCCCTGGCCACCGGTTTTGAGGGTCCCGTTTTTCAAAAAAAGGAAAAGGGGAAACCCTTCGCCTGGGCGTGAATCGGCCGGGGAACTTTCCCCCTTGCTTGGCTCCCTTTTTCCCAAAAGGTCCCCAAAAAACAGTAAACCCCTGGGGGCTGAAAAGAGGAGCCCATGCAGGTGGCGGGCCCCACCTCCCCTTTCACAGGGCCTGTCTCAACGACGGGAGGAGAATCTTTGCCTCTATTGTGCCAGCCCCGAACACTTCCGCAGGGGTTGTCTGCTCCGTCCCCAGCGTCCGGGAAACGCACGCACCTAGGCTACGTGGGAGAGGCATCCCTAGGTGTGAACAATCCCTCTCCTCATTTGACTATGCCCGTTTTAGTCAGGTTTGGACCCGGAATCCGGTTTCAAGCTTTGGCCTTCCTGGACTCTGGATCTGCCGTAAACTTCGTGGACGCGGCCTTGGTGTCCAAGCATAATCTTTTGTCAACGATATTTTCAGAGACCTCTTATACACCTGTGTGGTCGTCTACCTGGATGACATCCTGATTTTTTCACCGGATCCAGAGTCCCACCAGGCCACGCGCTAACCGTCTTTATGCCAAGTTGGAAAAGTGTCTCTTCCACAAGACAAGTCTCCCCTTTCTCGGCTACATTATCTCGGACAAGGGTTTACCAATGGATCCCACGAAACTGTCTGCCGTCCTGCAATGGCCACGTCCAGTGGGCCTCCGTGCCATACAGAGATTTTTGGGCTTCGCCAACTATTATAGGCAGTTCGTGCCTCACTTCTTCTCGCTGGTATCCCCGATCGTGGCACTCACCAAAAAGAATGCTAACCCGAAGCTATGCTTTTTATAAATTCAATACAATTCCCTTTTTTTTCTTTATAATGCGTGCTTGTTGTATGCCAATCCAGGAGTCCCCACTCCTAATGCCTATACAAAAATACCATTGGCAACATTGATATAATAAAATCACTTTACTTGTATCCAATAATTTCATAAACAATCCTTACAGAGCCATTTGGCTTACCGCACATTTAGAAGGTTTTCAATAACGGTGAAACACGCTCATCCTCATTAGGAACGAAATACAGAGTCCATTCATGCAATCAATTTATTTTAATGAGGAGATGTGCCGGAGCACTTACTGCACTGCACCCGCTGCTGCAAAGGTTCAAAGGCTAAACGTCTTTTTCTATAAAAAGGACTGTTATATCCCCATAACTCATTTACCTGTTTGAATAACTTACAAGTGGTGTTGTACCATGTCGTTTGAGGAGATGGCTCGCCTATCCATTAGGCTTGCAGACACTTATGCATATGTTGAAGCTGACAGACAGGATGTGCTGAAGCAGCAGGCTATGGCCTAGCTAAAGTCAGGAATGAGATTTCCACTGATTATCCAAAAAGGATTGAACAGCTGAAGAAAAGGGAGTTAACCCTTTCCATGCATGCCTCAACAATGACCGAGTAGTTGAAGGTCTCTAGAATCCCGAGGGGATTACGAAGTGGATTGCAGCCATTATTATTAAAGGATGATGCAGTTTACAAAGAACATTGGTTTGCAATATCCAATCGGTACTCCATAGATTTAATGTATCTCACATTACATCATTTACAGCTAGCGATCGAGGATGTTAAAGCAGATACAAAAAAAGTTGAAGAAGAGTATAAATTGTCCACATCGGTGGAACAATATGATAATCTTCTACAGGATATTAATAAAAATATAGAACAAATGTGTTCACAGCTATTACAACTGAAATTAAGAAAGTTTGAGAAGGACACACGTGATTATCTGCATAACAGAGTTTATACGTGGGCACAAGATCGCACATATATGAGAAGAAAAGAAAAAAAACAAGAAAAGAACTTGGAGTACAATGAAAGCTCTTCTATAGAATCAGGAGAGTCTAGCTCTGCATCCACACGCTCATCCTCAAGGAAAAACCGCTTTGAGGATAATGTTAATGAACAACAAACAGGTGCCACTTCAAAAAACGTGAAAGGAGGTCGAGGAAAAACTACCAATCAAGAAGTTGTATGTATGGCAACAAGAAAAACAAAGAAATAACTCCAGAGGAGGACCTGACAGTTAATCTCAGTACTCACACCTTGACCGCAGACCAACAGAAACTACTTAATAAAGGATTAAACGTTGTACCTAAGCAAGAGAATAAACTGTTTACATTCGTTACAGATTTTTATAAAATGTGTCGAAAAATTAGAATTAAGATACAATTTAAGGATGCAAATAGGAATACATCAGAAATACAACAGACACTTACGCAACGTCTGAAGAAGAGATCACAATATGACCCTGAATTGAAATCATCATCCTTAGAGGTGTTTGAAAAATTGGTTTTACAGGAAGTCTCAGAAAAGTGGGAAACTTGTGGAAAGAAAATCCATCAAAATCTAACATATGGCGAAAAGAAAGCAATACAAGAACTAAAAAATACTATGTCTATGATTGTAAAGAAAGCGGACAAAGGGGGGTGCTACGGTGTTAATGGAAAAAAGATGAATACCTGAGGTAAGCCAGTAGACAACTTGAAGATTCAAATGTCTATAACAAATTAGACTATGATCCAACAGAAGAAATTGGAAAAATGATTAATGATATATTGGAGGAGACAATTGAATTTGGGTTGATAAATCAATCAATTAAAAATGTACTTACAACACAGAACCCACGTACTCCAGTATTGTACTTGGTTCCAAAAATCCATAAAGCTAATCCACCACCAGGACGCCCGATAGTATCGGGAGTTGGGTCAATCCTGGAACCCATAGCAGTATATTTAGATAACTACTTACAGAAAATGGTTTATCGGGATGAAAACTGCCTAAAAGACACAGGCCAATTCTTAAGACGTATACAACAAATAGATGGTAGTGAAGTTGCGTTTATGGCAACTTTGGATGTTAAAAGTTTATTCACTAACATTCCGTTAGATGAAGGGAGCCAGGCAGTAAGGGAAGTATTAAGTGAAAGTCCTAATCTTACCAATGCAATTACTATCTATTGTACTAAAAAAAACGTATTTCGGTTTGGTGACACCTTATATGTACAATGCCAAGGAGCGTCAATGGGCTCACCAATAGCGCCTAGCTTCGCTAATCTATACGTGTCTCATTTTGAAAAAAAGTACATTTGGACATCAGCTTTTAGTTCTAATCTCGTCCTCTGGACATGCTATGTGGATGACGTGTTCATCCTCTGGCGTGGTTCAGAGAATGAATTGAATTCATTTATTACTTACCTCAATACGTGTCATTCTCTTATTTCCTTTTCTATGGAAGTGGATTCCAAAAAAATCCATTACCTTGACCTTATTACCACTATGTATTCAAAGCCCATAGATAGAAATAAGATGCTGCATAGACATAGCTACCATTCCCCCGATGTGTTTAAGTGTATTCCCAGGGGTCAATTCATGAGGGCAAGGCGTATATGTAGTATAGAACAGGAGTATCTTGAAAGTATGCAAAAAATAGTAAAAAAAATTTGTACAAAGAGGATATGATGAGGTCAGCGTACGAAAGGAGGGTATAGAGTTTTTAAAGGTACCTAGAGATCAATTGTTAGCACCAAAATCCAAGAAAAAAGATAGACTATTTTTTATTAGTACCTATGACAAACATGCTAATTTGATACGCCATACAAAAAAAAAAATACTGGCCCATAATGATGAAAGAAGAGAAATTTGGCCATCTATTTAAACAGTTACCTAGATGCATCTTCAAAAAGGGAAGATCAATAGGTGATCAGTTAGTACGTTTTGACATACGTCTGCTAAAAAGACAAAGACAAGAAAGAATAGGAGCATGTAAGAGTGGTACATTTCCATGTCTTTCATGCCCAAATTGTTCAGCCATATTAAAAGGTTCTGAATGATCACATCCCACTAAAGGTTTTCCCATACAAATAAAAGGGTATTTCACATGTAACACAACAGGCGTTATATATCTCTTAAAGTGCCCAGTATATGTCGGGCAAACTAGCCGGGCTATAAAAACCCGCATAAATGAACATAAATCTAATATTAGATCTTACTTGAAAAAGGACACAATAGTAGGTAAGGTTGAAAATCAAACTAAGAAATATGGTGAAACCACAGTGGCACGGCATTTTGCCGAAACCAGACATCAGGTTAGTGACCTAAAATGGTGTGTATTGGAAGAAGTAACTAGCCAGGACCATACACGTCTATTTAATAGACTCCTCCAAAGGGAGGCTTTTTGGATCCATCGGTTGGACTCATGTGCCCCTAAAGGGTTAAATGAGATGTTGAATTTGAGAGCATTCTTGTGATGTGAATTTAATATGTAGTAGTATATGTCCTTGTTTGTCTAGCTCCACATAGGGTAGGGATATCACAATAGTTTATTGTTGAAACTATGTTAGTCTAATTAGTCACATTGTAGGCAATTAAGAGTTAAATTTGCTACATACTGTATAAGTGTGTTGTTCCATCGTCTGCGCATGCCTGAAGAAAAAGGCGTTTAGCCTTTGAAACGTTGCAGCAGCGGGTGCAGTAAGTGCTCCGGCACATCTCCTCATGAAAATGAATTGATTGCATGAATGGACTCTGTATTTTGTTCCTAATAAGGATGAGCGTGTTTCACCGTTATTGAAAACCTTCTAAATGTGCGGTAAGCCAAATGGCTCTGTAAGGATTATTTTTGAAATTATTGGATACAAGTAAAGTGATTTTATAATATCAATGTTGCCAATGGTATTTTTGTATAACCCGAAGCTATGGCCACCAGCGGCTGAAGAAGCCTTTGTAAAATTTAAATCTGCGTTTGCTTCCGCGCCCTTGCTTTCTCGGCCTGATACGGAAAAAACCTCTTCTTGGAGGTTGACGCCTCTTCCGTGGGAACCAGGGCCGTGCTCACCCAAAAAGGGCCCACTGGCAAGACCCTAACGTGTGGCTTTTTCTCTAGAACCTTTTCCGCAGCAGAGAGGAATTGCTCCATTGGGGACCGGGAACTGCTGGCCATCAAATTAGCCTTGGAGGAATGGCGCTACCTTCTCGAAGGAGCTCATCACTCGGTCAATGTTTACACCGACCACAAGAATCTCCTTTATCTTCAAACGGCCCAATGGTTGAACCCACGGCAGGCTCATTGGTCGCTTTTCTTTTCTCAGTTTGACTTTCTCATTCATTTCCGCCCGGCTGAAAAGAATGTCAAGGCGGATGCTCTCTCCCGTGCTTCGGACGTGATAGGGGATGAACCTGCTCCGCGGCACATCATCCCTCCTGAACGGCTAATCTCCGCTGCACCTGTAGATCTTCAACTAATCCCTCCGGGCAAGGCATACGTACGCCCGGCTCTTCGGAAATGGATTCTTAGTTGGGGACATTGCTCTCGAGTGGCTGGACATCCAGGGGTACAAAAGTCTTGCTCCCTGATCTCTCGCTTCTATTGGTGGCCTGATCTCGTTAGAGATGTTTGTGAATTCGTGGCATCTTGCACATCCTGTGCCCGGAACAAGTCTCCACGTCTCAGGCCGGCGGGCTTGCTTCAGCCACTACCAATCCCCAATTGCCATTGGACTCATGTGTCTATGGATTTTATCACGGATCTTCCTCGCTCCTCCGGTAATACCGTTGTATGGGTAGTCACCGACTGGTTCTCAAAGATGGCTCATTTTGTCCCTCTGCCGGGCCTTCCCTCTGCTCCTCGTCTTGCCAGCTTATTCTTCCAGCACATTTTCCGATTGCATGGACTTCCTCTGCATATCGTCTCGGACCGTGGAGTCCAATTGGTGTCTAAGTTCTGGCACTCTCTCTGTGCCCAGCTACAAGTTAAACTGGATTTCTCCTCGGCATACCATCCACAGACCAATGGACATGTGGAGAGGGTTAATCAAGTCCTGGGCAACTACCTACGCCACTTCGTTTCGGCACGTCAAGACGACTGGGCTAACCTGTTACCCTTGGCAGAATTCTCGTATAATTCCTTAGACTCGGAGTCTGCCGGGGCCGCCCCCCCTTTTCATCGTCTACGGACAACTTCCGCACCCACCACTTCCCCTCTCGAGGGCCTGTGAAGTGCCGGCTGTGGAGGGTCTGGTCCTAACGGCCATCTGGAATCAGACACGCCAGTCTCTGCAACAAGCTTCAGCCCACATGAAGACGCAAGCTGACAAACGGAGAAGACCTTCCCCAATCTACTCTCCCGGAGACAAGGTGTGGTTATCGGCGAAGTACATCCGCTTTAAGATCCCCAGCTATAAATTGGGTCCTCGGTTCCTGGGACCATTCGAGATGCTCAAGAGCATCAACCCAGTGGCCTATAAGCTTCGTCTTACCCCTACGATGCGTGTCCCGAACTCCTTCCACGTCTCCCTTCTAAAGCTGGTGGTCTTGAATCGTTTTTCCCGGAAGGCTGCCTCCCTGACTCCTGAAGCGATCAGGGGGAAGTGTCATTTCCTCATCGACTGGAAGGGCTTCGGGCCGGAAGACAGGTCCTGGGAGCTAGAGGACAACATTCTAGACCATAACGTTATCTGGAGATTTCTTCAGGCCAGAAAGAGGGGAAGGCCAAAGGGGGGGTACTGTCACGGATGCTCCTGCAACCTTCATCCCAGGGTCGTAGGCGCCTCCGTGCCCTGCTGGCGAGCAGCACCGCGACCCGCATGTCGGGCCGCGGGCGCGCTCGTTCTCCTGCTTGTCCCCCAGCTCACTTACCTAGACGCTCTCCTGCTAAGGTCTCTGTCCATCGGCACGTGCGGTCCCGCTCCCTAGGGCGTGCGCACGCCGGCAGTGTTAAATTTAAAGGGCCAGCACACCGGTAATTTCCTATTGCCGTACGCTGCCCCTATTTAAGCCTGCCCTTTCCTGGTACTCCCGCCGGATCTTTAGTGCCCTGTTGCCCACTAAAAAAGCGTTTATCAGTCTCGTCTATATCCCATGTACTGTACCTTCTTGCCTACGTCCGTCGACCACGAATCTTTGCCGCCTGTCCTGACCTTACCGCCTTTCCCTGACTACGTCTTGCCAACGATTTTTACCACACTAAACCTCGGCTGCCACCGCAAGCAAGTCACGTCAGGGGTAGTGACCTGGTAGACTCCCGCCGCAGCAAGTCCATCCCGCTTTGCAGTGGGCTCTGGTGAACGCAATATTTATGAACGCATTTCTATTGTGTAAAAGTAATAAAACATAAAAAACTGTATTAAATTTATATCACTGTAATTGTACCGACCCCCATAGTAAAGTTATCCTGTCATTTATCCTGGACGGCGAACGCTGTAAATATGAAGACCAAGAAACAATGGCAGAACTGCATTTTTTTCCCCCATTTTCATGGCCCAATACTAAACAAACTAAGGAACACCTGTACACCTAAAATCTACAATACACCCCTAGATGAGATCCATGAGGGGTGTTGAATCCAAAATGCGTTGACTTCAGGAAGGTTTCACCTCTTCTGGTACTTTGAGGGCTTTGCAAATGCGACATCGCCCCACCAAAATCTGCGGTCTCTCCCTTGTATGCCCCGCCATATGCCCAAACAGCAGTTTACACCCACATGTAGGGTATTGCCGAACTTGGAAGAAATTGCGTAACACAATTTTGGATGCATTTTTTCCAGGATTCCTTGTAAAAATGAAATATTTTCAGCTAAAATTGCAGTTTGTTGGAAATTTTTTTTTTTTATTTTCAGAGCCTAACGCTAAAAAAATTTGTGAAACACCCGTGGGGTAGATATACACCCTGCATCCCAGGATATATTCCTTAAGGGGTGTAATTTCGAATATGGGGTCTTTTTAGGGGTGTTTATTAAGTTTTAGTCCCACTTAGGGTGTCCACAAACCTGAAATGGTGCCTAAATAAAATCATAACGAAAATGAGACCCCAGAGTCCGGTAGGTGCTCATCCTACTCTGGGGCTTGTGGTTGAGCCAAATAGTGCACTGGAGCCACATATGGGATATCTCTGGAAATGGCGGAATCTAGGGAATTGATGTGGAGTTAAAGACCTGGTCCACTTCTAACCGTGTTTCCAGTGAATAATGGAATAATAATTGAAAATCCAGCAAAAAGAAGTAAATTCGAATTTTCACCTCCACTTTCTTTCATTTCCTGTGAAATATCCTAAAACGTGTAACAAAATGCTTTTTAAAATACTTTAAGGTCTAATTGCGCTTAGATGGGTCATTTATTTATCGGGGGTATCTAACATACAGGCCCCTTAAAGCCACATCAGTACCTGACTGGTTCCTAAAAAAAATCTATTTTGAAAATTGTCTTGAAAATTTGAATAATGACTACTAAATTTCTAAGCCTCCTAATGTGGTAAAAAAAAAATAAACAATTAAAAAAAAATGGTGCCATACCTACAGTAACATATGGTGATGTTAGTTTATAAACTATTTTGAGGTGGAATAACGATATATTGATATTTTTTCAAACAATAAACAAGATTGTGGCAAATGGACCCCAAAATTTCTTACTAAGCTTAAAGCACAATGTGTCACGAGAAAACAATCTCTTGAATCACATGGATAGTAAAAGTGTCAAAAAGTTTATTCTCACATAAGATTTTAGAAAACACGTGCTCAACAGAAGGCCAAATCGGGCTCCGGCGGTAAGTGTTAAGGAAAATATAAAAGGATTTGGCCCAGTACTGAAACCCGTGCTACCCCACTAGTAACAGGGATCCAGTCCTGATATGTACCCATTAATTACCTCCCTTGTTTGAACAGGACCGATCCTTCATAACACATGGCCTGGAACAGCGTTATACATTTAATTGCATTGAGATAGTTCAGATACATCTCTAAGAAACCCTTCAAACATTTAACCCACACAGAGGTTAAACTTCCCGGCCTATAGTTTTCCAGGATCACTTTTTGACCTCTTTTTTTGAATATTGTCACCAACATTTGCTATGCGCCAACCCTTTAGGCACATACCGAGTTTTTTATACAGTCCATAAAATTAAAAAATAGGGGCCTATACAATGACAATGACTGTGAACGCCCTTAGAGACACAGTGTGTGTATACCATCAGGACCTGGAATTGTCCTATTTTAATCTTCTACGACGAGCTGCACATCTTCCCTTGGAAAGACCATGAAACATTTAAGTTGGAGTTTACCTCATCCATCTGCTCATCAACAGGAAGGTCATCCTCCTTAGGAAATACAGTGGAGAAATTTTTTTTAATAGGTTTGCTTTTCCTCTCGTCACCCTCCACAATATCTTCCTTAATACTTTTCAAAGAGCCAACATTTTCTGTTTTAATCTTTTTACTATATATATAGTTAAAAAATATTTTGGGGTTAGTTTTACTTTCTATGGCAAAATGTTTTTCTGTCTCCCGCTTTGCTGCCTCTATCATTAGTTTACATATTTTTTTCCTTATAGCTTTTTAGTGCCTCTTCACTGCCCTCCTGTGTTAGTAGCTGAAATGTTTCTTTTTGTTATTTATTGCCTCCTTTACATCTCTGTTGATCTACATTGAGTTTTTCCTGTTTCTAATTATTTTATTACCATAATATGTACCTCTCACAGTGGCACCCTGAGATGTTTTTGAAAATCTCCCATTTATTATTTGTTCCTGCTATTTTTTAAACAAACCATGTCCCAGACAATACGGTTTGGGAAGGGTGTATTTCTCCCAAAGCATAATAAAATTACCTTCCTAACATTAGTGCTTTGTTAAGCTTCCTCAGGCAAAAACTTCAAATGAAGGGTTATATATATTGGGGAGTAGTTATTTACCCATAGTTCCATTCTTACCGGTATATTTCGTAGAATAATAAGTCAAGGAAGGGCCATACAACCCTGCTAGTCAGTTCCCCATGCCGCAACCAATAAAGGTGGCACACGGACCATTCATCAAACAGAACTTTGACCAACAACCGTCAACCAACCCTGAATACCTAAAATCTGCACACTCTATACTCGCACCATTTAACCGTTATCCCCTAGTATAATCTGGGTAGTTCAAGTACGCCCATACTAACACACCCAACCTCAATCAATTAGTCGTCCCGCATACATCTATTTCCCCTAAGGGAGTATATCTTACCAAAGTGGTTTTGTTAAAATGTGGGGCCAATAGCGCTATTAGAATTATATTATGTTATTGTTACCTCCATGAAAAGTCTACCCATAAAATGGATTCCACATGTTCATTTCCTGTATCAATATCATCCTGCATGTTGGCTTCAGACATTAGGTATCAGAATGGATTTTCCATAGAGATATACACCTCTCCCCCTTCAGGTGTTTACGATTCTTCTTCTAAAATAGACTGTAAACACTGTAATTTAAATGCCCAGTCGGAAGCTCTCTCCCCGTCCCAGTACGATGTCCAGTTATTCCCACCACGTGTCTATTTTTCATTCAGCAATTAATAAAATCTAAGTTCATTTATTTAGTTGGGAGACTCCTGGGATTGGTCCAGCATGCAATCTAATGAGATTTTTTAGTTTTTATTCCTTTCTCTGCCAGATTCTTTTTTTAACTATTGCTTACCACTATCCGCCCCTCTCCCTCCACTCCACCGCCCAGTTTTAATTCCTAATTCTCCAGCTCTCTAATCCTTCACTATCTTGCACACAATATTTGTAATTGCCCTCCCTCCCATCCCTAGTTTTATAATTATTCCTACCAACTTATCCTTGGCCATATTTATCCCCCAACACAGCATTACCCATCCCCACATATTAGGTGCAACCCTCCCGTAGGCATAGAGTCTGTAGCCCAAGACAAAAGTCAAGCCAGTTCTCCCAAAACCCAAATTCCTTCTTTTCCTAGACACCACTTTTTAAGTCACTTATTCACCTCTCCCTAATCTCCTCTGCTGCCATCTCTGATGTGGCCCTGGTACAGGTAGTGTTTTCTGAAAATATAATTTGGGGAGGTCTTTGCCTTGAACATTTTGGCCTAAGGATCCCTTAAATCGTTTTTAAAGGACACTCCCCCTACCTCTAACTTAGTCATTGGTGCCATGTGGGATCATAGTCACCAAGAGTCAGGGATAACTAACACATGGTGAACTTTTGCAAAAAATTTTTTTTTTACTGTAGTTGACTCTGGCAATACTTTAATAACATCAACACGGTTTTCATATCATTAGCTTGTTTGGGCAAAAAATACTATGACAGAAGAGCTTTCAATACAGTAATCACATACAGAGATATAGCCAACCCTAATAGCTATTCCCTTGGAGCGAAGCACATACGTTCAAATCTCCTTCGGTGTGGGTACAATGGCAAAAACTCACGGTATGCTGCTCATTGTGAATGCTTGTACCCGCAAGGCCGTCTAATCCTCCTTGAGGATCCTCCGATCTCTCTAGGGATTACACTCATCTCGCACTCTCAGTAACCAGGAATGGTATGCTCTGCGCCTGCGCGACGTTTCGGGGACCTACCCCCCTTTGTCCACTCGCCTGGCAATAGGTAACGGTAAGCCTAAATACCTATCCGGCCCTATACGCGTTAACCCTCAATATATGCATAACCCTTTTTGTTCTACAGTATGCTTATGGTTAGCTTAATATGTGTTACCATATACTTACCAATTAATATATCACTTTCTATGCGTCCTATTGCAACTAATCCAGTGAAATTAGAACTTGAAAACTCGTTTAATTTAAAAAAAAGCGCTCCATCTACATTCTTCATTTAGTCCTATTGGTCTAAGCGCTTCTAGCCTATTAATCCCATTATACCTCTCTCTGAAGCAATACGTTTTTTAATGGTAATATGTTTCATGATGGTGCGGCTCGATGTGTTTCAATAATGAGCCATCTGAGACACTCGCATTATGATTACACTCAAAAAAAGGCTTGGCTATAGTTTTGTCTCCACCATATTGTGTTTTTTTTTGTTATTATAGAAATCAATTTTGCATGCCCTGGGCAATTTTATGTGATAGACAAACGGATATGTGACTTGTGTTCTTAATCCTATAGCTGCTTGCCTGGTAATCTGTCCCGACATAACTTTTGCCACAGAGGCATTTTAATATGGTATCATTACATGAGTGGTATTACAAGTGTAAAACGCCCCTAATCGTAGAGGGTACCTTTAGTAGGGTGACATAGTGTCACCTTATATAATATCTGAACAGTTTTTTGACAATTGAGGAAGGGAAGGTGCCCGCTCGTTATTAGGGCTAACACTCCATGTCCGTGTTGTGGTTAGTCTTATATCGAAATGTACCAACTAAATTCTGATTGGTTCTGGCCTTTACGGTATTAATAAAGGTATATCGTTGAAACATCTTCCATAATAGGGTCACTTTGGTAATATTCACCAAGCGCTATTAATGGTATTCCTAATTAATTTTGCAAATGATCATCATAACTGATGAGAAACATTAATCCTTTTATTATTTGATTTTTACATTTCTGGATTTACTCATCGTAACTTCCTCTCATATTTCTTTGCGACTTCATTAAGCAAAGATGGTAAAAACCTCCTTTTGGGATAAGCCCCCGTTCGACAAATTTGTCAATCCTTTGTTCTTTGTTTTATAATGCTATACTCGCAATCTGAGCTACAGATCGTGCTTAAACTATGTCAATATGACCATTAGAATTGCACTATTTACCATTTGGAGCATGAAAACTATCATGGTGTAACATATTATTTCTATCCATTTCCTTCCTATATAGGGTAGCTTCTAGTTTGCCCTTATCTTTATAGATCGTTACGTCTAAAAAATTTATATCGCGACATAATACTAGTTAAAGTGAATTCCAAAAGGGGATGAATCTTATTAATGGAGGACATAAACTGAGTTAGTTGTTCCATGCTTCCTTGCCACACAACGAAAATGTCGTCCACGTATCTTGACCAGTGGGAGATGCACTGGGCAAATGGTCCGTGGACGATATACTTACTTTCTATATGTTCAACGTATATATTAGCAAAGCAGGGGGCGATGGGGAGACCCCCATCGACAGTCCCCTGCTTCTGTAATATAAAACAACAGTACCAAAACGAAAATAATATGATATAGTAAAATATCTAACAACGTCATAAAAATTCAATCAACCTATTAGTAAAGATATATGGCGTTGTTTTTTAGAGTCTCTACCTAGCTCTATGCCTTCTTGTGTGGGGACATAGTAAAACACACTTTTAATATCCAGTGTGCATAATATATTGTCTTCTGTCACTTCTATTGGTTGTATCTGCCTCAAGAATTCATTAGTATCTTTGAGACATCTGGGTAAGTTTTTTCACTATAGGTTGTAAAAATTCGTCAATGTAAGGTAGCAACAGGCTGGAACACTGATACCGATTCCCTGAACGATTTTGGTCGTCCACGGAGGATCCAATAAACTTATGATTTTTGGGCACTAGTACAGGATGGTGGCGCTCGAGATAATCTACTGTTAGAAGTTGTTTTGTTAGTAGCATTAACAATTACTGCCTAATGCTTCTGCTTCATTTAACTCCTGATCAATCATATTTTTAATTTTTAAGGTGGGTCCTGACAGGACTAAATTGGTACAGACAGACTGATCTTCGGAGTTGTTTATTGAGCTTTCTCTGAGATAAGGCTCCTTATCTAAGGACGACCACCGCAACCTTCCCTTATCACAGAATCTTAGAAATAATCAGATCATCTTTTTGCAATTCGATAAGGGCTGTGCTTGGTCCCCTAGTAAGGTTTTTGGGAACCGCTTAATTCCTTTTTGGAATTCTGCCCATTTTTCTTTGATTTCTTTTTTAAACCAGTTGTTCGTAGATATCGAGGGTGGGACTGCTGATAGTGGGTCATACGTACTCTTTTTGTAAATTTTTTGGTGTCTATACCTAGCATTTTCCAACCTCTCTGTCCCCGAACAACATCGCAATCCTTGTTTTTCCCTACAGATAGATAGAAATCTTTTTCAAACTCAGAATATGTCCAGAATCTTTTTTGGGACAAAAATGAGTCCTTTGTTTAAGGCTTGTTCAGCATCTTTAGACAATGTTTTCGATGAAAGATTAACGACCGCTTATTTTATTTCTTCTTGCTTTTGGGGCGGCTTTTTTCGTTGCGTTTTTTCTGATGCTTGAAGATTCTTCTGATGTTTCGCTTGTTGGGTTGCTGTCCATCTTTTATCTTATCCTTTTAAAAAAGTTGATTCTGTCTTGTGTCCTTAATGACATGCGATTGCTATCTATCAGAAGATTCTAGCATCAGTGGATAGTATTATCGTTCTGGCTTTGTCGTCTTTACCAATTTGACTTATAATTTTTTATTTACGTATTCTTTTGCCCAGGTATAGACTTTATCCTGTGCGTATTCCCGCGTATCCCTCTACAAATTTAACGTAGTTTCACAGAACACTATCATTTGTTCTTATTATTTTTGTATGGATGTTGGAGTTGAGTCTTCCATGGCTTTTCACATAAAAAGTTCTTTCTGAGTATTTTGTAATTCTTGCTGAATTTTAATTATGTCATCCTTTAGTTTAACAATCGCACCGTTGTAATTATTGTACGTGAGGAAACATTAGATCAAGCGAAATATCTGTTGCTTATTTGCATACCATTTACTGGATATAATACACTCGTCCAACCATTAGTAATATTAGTAGTAAAGGGGGCTACGAAGACCCCTTGGGATTCGCTGGACTTTCACGTATTCGGTCAGAGTTGAGGCATGAAGTCTAAGGCTTAGTTCTTTCTTCATAAGATTTTCTAGTTTCTTCGTAAGATCATTCTTAGTGGGACTAGTTTCGTTGTCCCACCCTAAACCAGCTGCTTCTGCTTGTCTAATTATGGTCAACCTTTCTTCATCTGAGAGTGCGAGTGTGTCGGCTTTCTTGCCCGTTGCCGAGGCTATGTCTTCAAATGACATTTTATATTTATTATAAACTGGCTGGATATGGACACAATACGTAACTGCGAATATGTGGATCCAGCTATTGTATAACGTCTGTCTATGACACTGTTATCCTGAGCGGGATGTCCAAGCCGTCAATAGATATCAAAGTCACCAAGAAGTCAGGATAACACACACATGAACTTTTGGCAAAAAAAAATTTTTTTTTACTGTATTGACTCTGCATACCTTTAGAACATCAACACGGTTTTTCAATCTATAGCTGTTTGCAGAAAAAATATCCTTATGACAAGAGCACAATACTGTATACACAGAGTATATAGCCAACCCTAATAGGCTATCCCTTGGAGCGACACTTCTAACTCCTTCGGGCGGTACAATGTGCAAAACTTCACACGGTATGCTGCTCATGTCGGTAATGCATTCACAGAGCCGCTAATTCCTCCTTGTGGATTCCTCCGATCTCTCTAGATTACACTTCGCACTCTCAGTAACCAGGAAGGTAGGCTCCTGCGCCTGCGCGACGTTTTCGGGGAACCTCCCCCTTTGTCAAGCTCGCTGCACTAGGTACGGGTAAGGCTAAATAAAACCAGGATCGTCTCAATTCGCGTTAACCCTTCATTGCCATATCCCCTTTTTGTGTCCTACATGTTTATTGGTAGCTTAAATATGTGTTACCAAAATAACTACCAATATATACCACTATGTGCTATGCGTCCTATTTGGCAACTAATCCTGTGAAAGGTAGAAACTTGAAAACTCTTTAATTAAAAAAAAGCGCTCCACTCTACATTCTTCCATTTAGTCCTATTGGGATCTAATCGCTTCTAGCCTATTAATCCAAAATAACCTCTCTCTGAAGCAAACGTTTTTTTAATGTTAATGATGTCATGGATGCGGCTCGATGTGTTCAATATGAGCCTTCTGAGATCAACACCGCAATATGTTTACACTCAAAAAAATTGCTTGCTATAGTTGTCATCACCATATTGTTTTTTTGTTATATTGAATCCCTTTGCATGCCCTTGCAAATTTTAGTGTGAATATCAAACGGATATGTATTTTGACTTGTGTTCGTTAATTTCCTTATACGTGGCTTGCCTGGTAGTGCTGTCCCACATAAATTTTTTTGCCACAAGGGCATTTTAATATTAATATTACATGAGTGGATTACGAAGTTAAAACCCCCTAATGCGTAAGGTATCCTTATAGGGTGATTACTACATATGTCACACTTTTATAATAGCTGAACAGTTTTGACAATTGAGGCAAGGAAGGTGCCTGCCTCCTTATTATGGCAACACTCCTCCTTGTCGTGTATTGGTAGCTTTCTTAGCAACAGTGTTCTATATAATAGGTATATATGGTAACAACAAAATTACGCTAACCCATAACAAGTGACACAAAAGGGTTATGCAAGGGTATAACGCGAATGAGGACGATCGGTATTTACCTTACACCCGTACCTATTGCAGGCGAGCAGTGACAAATGGGGGAGGTCCCCCGGAAACCGTCGCGCAGGGCGCAGAAAGCCTACCATTCCTGGTTACTGAGAGTGCAGAGTGAACCCCTAAGAGATCGTAGGAACCACAAGGAGGATAGCGGCTCAGCTGACAAGCATTCCCACTGAGCAGCATACCGTGAGTTTATGCCATTGAACCCGCTCCGAAGAAGATAGAATGTGCTTCGCTCCACGGAATAGCAATTAGGGTTGTTGGCTATATCTCAGTGGTATACAGGTATTGAGCTCTCTGTCAATAAGGATATTTTCTGGCCAAACAGCATGATATGAAAACCGTGTGATTTTCTAAATGTATGCAGAGGTCAATACAGTAAAAAAAAATTTTTTGCAAAAGTACACATGTGTTTAGTTAATCCTGACTCCTGGTGACTTTGATATATTGCGGGCTGGACATCCCGCTCAGGATAACAGTGTCATAGACAGACGTTATATAATAGCTGGATCCACATATTTGCAGTTACGTATTGTGTCCATATCCAGCCAGTTTATAATCAATATAAAATGTCATTTGAAGACATAGCCTCGCACCACGAGTCAGAAATGCCACACACTCGCACTCTCAGTTTGAAGAAAGGTTGACCATAATTAGACAAGCAGAAGCAGCTGGTTTAGGGTGGGACAACGAAACTAGTCCCACTAAGAATGATCTTACGAAGAAACTAGAAAATCTTATGAAGAAAGAACTAAGCCTTAGACTTCATGCCTCAACTCTGACCGAATACGTGAAAGTTCAGCGAATTCCAAGGGGTCTTCGCAGCCCCCTACTACCAATATTACTAATGGATGATAGTGAATATATCCAGAAATGGTATGCAATAAGCAACAGATATTCGCTTGATCTAATGTTACTCACAGTACAATATATACAACGGGCGCTTGTTAAACTAAAGGATGACATAATCAAAATTCAGCAAGAATTAAAAAATACTCAGAAAGAACTGTATGAGAAAATCCAGGAAGAACTCAACTCCAATATCCAACAAATAAAAGAACAAATGATGTCTGTGAAACTACGTAAATTTGAGAGGGACACGCGGGACTACGCACAAGATAAAGTCTATACCTGGGCAAAAGAACGTAAAAACTATAAGCAATTGGTACAAGACCCAAGGCAGAACGATAATACATCCACAAAGCAGAAATCTTCAGATAGCAATCGCATGACATTAAACCAAGACAGAAATCACCTTTTTTTTAAAGGAAAAAAAAAGATGGACCGCGCCCAACAGCGTAACATCAGAATAATCTTCAATCATCAGCAAAACGCAACGAAAAAAGCCGCAGCAAAGAAGAAATAAATTAACCTGGTCTTAATCTTTCTCGAAAACATTGTCCTAAAGATGCTGAACAAGCCTTAAACAAAGGACTCAATTTTGTCCCAAAAAAGAATATGGACATATTTGAGTTTGAAAAAGATTTCTATCTATTCTGTAGAAAAATAAGATTGCGCATGTTGTTCGGAGACAGAGAGGTTGGAACTGCTGGTAGAAGCAAAAAATATACAAAAAGAGTACGTATGACCCCACTATCAGCAGTCCCACCCTCGATATCTTCGAACACACTGTTAAAAAGAAATCAAAGAAAAATGGGCAGAATTGCCAAAAGAATTAAGCGATCCGCAAAACCTTACTAGGGATCATCCCACGCACAGCCCATAACGAATTGCAAAAAGAAGATCAATTATTAAAGATCTGCTGATAAGGAGTGCGGTGGTCGGCCTAGATAAGCTGCCTATCTCAGAGAACTCAAAAACAACTCCAAGATCAGTCTGTTACCAATTAGGTCCAGACAGACCCCACCTTAAAAATTAAAAATATGATTGATCAGGCAATTTTTAATAAATTTAATAAAGAAGCAGAAGACTTAGGAGTAATTGATAATGCTACTAATAAACTCCTAACAGTAGATTATCCTCGAGCGCCCATCCTGTACCTAGTGCCCAAAATTCATAAAAGATAATTTGATCCTCCGGGACGACCAATCGTCTCAGGGATCGGATCAGTGTTCCAGCCTGTTGCTACTTATATTGACGAATTTTTACAACCTATAGTGAAAAACTTAACTCCAGATGTCTCAAAGATACTAATAGAATTCTGAGGCAGATACAACTCAATAGAAATGACAGAAGACACTATAATTTAGGCACCTTTCTGGATATTAAAAGTTTGTATACTAATGTCCCCACACATGATGGCATAGAGCTAGTTAGAGAACATCTAAAAAACATATATCTTAACAATAGGTTGCTTGAATTCTTATGACGTTGTTAGAAATTTACTATATCATAATTATTTTTCGTTATGGTTACAGAGTTTTTAAAATACAGAAAGCAGGGACATTCGATGGGGTCTCCAACGCCCCCTGCTTTGCAAATAAACGTTGAACAATATAGAAAGTAAGTATAATCGTCCACGGACCATTTGCCCAGTCATCTCCCACGGTCAAGTACGTGGACTACAATTTTCGTTGTGTGGCAAGGAATCATGGAACAACTAACTCAGTTTATGTTCACCATTAATAAGAATTCATCCCCTTTGGAATTCACTTTAACTAGTAAGTAAGTCGATATAAATGTTTTTTAGACGTAACGATCTAATAAAGGATAAGGCCAAAAAGAAGCTACCTATATAAGGAAGGAAAAATGATAGAAATAATATGTTACATCAAATAGTTTCCATGCTCCAAGCGAAACATAGTGCAATTCCTCAAGGTCAATTACAAGATTAAAGACGCAACTGTATGCACAGAAGCGAATATCTAAAAACAAAGAACAAAATGAATTGACAATTTCACAGGGTATCCCAAAAAGGAGGTTTACAAATAGCTAATGGAAGACTCAAAGAAAAGCCAGGAGAGAAGTTACGATGAGTAAGAATCCAGAAAATCAAATAATAACAGATTAATGGCTCTATCAGTGTTATGATGATCATTGGCAAAAATAATTAGGAATACCATTTAATAGCGCTTGAGCATATTACAAAGTGACCCTATATATGGAAGATGTTTCAGAAGAAAACCTTTATTACATACCCGTAAAGGCCAAGACAATCAGAGAATTTAGAGGACAGTTCTGAATCAAATAGAGCTACCAAAACACGACAAAAAGGGTGGGGAGTGTTAGCCACTAATAAGAGGGGCACCTTCCCTTGCCTCAATTGTCAAAACTGTTCAGCTATTATAAAAGGAGACACTATGTATCACCCTACTAAAGGATACCCTATACGCATTAGGGGGTTTTACACTTGTAATACCACTCATTAATATAATATTAAAATGCCCTAGAGGCAAATTTTTATGTGGGACAGACTAACCAGGCAAGCACGAATAAGGATTAACAACACAAAGTCACATATCCCCGTTTGTATCACACTAAAATTGCACAGGGCATGCAAACTGATTCAATAATAACAAAAAAACAATATGGTGAGACAACTATAGCCAAGCATTTTTTTTGAGTGTAATCATAATGCGAGTGATCTCAGATGGCTCATTATTGAACACATTGAGCCGCATGACAACATTAACATTAAAAAACCTTTCTTCAGAGAGAGATATATATGGATATAATAGGCAGAAGCGCTTAGTCCAATACGGACTAAATGAAGAATGAAGATGGAGCGCTTTTTTATATTAAAGAGTTTTTTCAAGTTCTACCTTTCACAGGATTAGTTGCAATAGGACGCATAGCACAGTGTTATATAATTGGTAGTATATGGTAACACATATTAAGCTAACCCATAACAAGTAGACACAAAAGGGTTATGCAAGGGTTAACGCGAATGAGACGATAGGTATTTAGCCTTACCCTACCTATTGCAGTCGAGCTTGACAAAGGGGGAGGTCCCAGAAACGTCGCGCCAGGGCCGCAGAGCCTACCATTTCCTGGTTACTGAAGTGCGAGTGTAATCCCCTAGAGAGATCGGAGGATCCCACAAGGAGGATTACGGGCTGCTGCAGACAACATTCCCACAACTGAGCAGCATACCGTGAGTTTTGCCTTTACCCGCCGAAGGAGATTAGAAGTGCTCGCTCCAAGGGATCGCTATTTAGGGTTGGCTATATCACTTTGTATACAGTATTGAGTCTCTCTGTCATAATGATATTTTTCTGCCAAACAGCTATGGATATGAAAAACCGTGTTGATGTTCTAAATGTATGCAGAGTCCATACCAGTAAAAAAAATTTTTTTGCAAAAGTTCACATGTGTTTGTTACCTGACTCTTGGTGACTTTGATATATTGCGGGGCTGGTCATCCCGCTCAGGATAACAGTGTCGTAGACAGACGTTATATAATAGCTGGATCCACATATTCGCAGCCAATGTGGATCATGACAGCTGGACTCTTACCATCCCCACTCAACAATCTGTCAACCCGAACTGCAATATGTTGAACTCGGGCCCCAGGTAAACAACATACTGTTTGATGATCCCGCTCTTTGTCTGCTCCCCTAATAATGGAGTCTCCAGTTACGAGCACCTTTCTAGCCTGCCTCTGCAACTTTCGCTATTTCCCACCTTTAACAGAAGCAGACAGGGTAGTGAGTTGATATCCCCATCCCCCCGCCCCCCCCCCCCCACCCGGCCCCTACCTACTGCGTCCCTATCTCGAGACCGCCCGCCCCGCCCCCTCCCGTCATACCCACACATAATAGTCGCACTATCAGATTTGTGACACCTATACGCCAATCTTGCAAATTTGTTGGGGTGTGCCAGATCAGTCCTAGCCTCCCTGACACTTTTCCCTCTATCCTTCTTTCAAAACTCAATACATACCAACAAATTATATATATAAAAATTATATATAAAAACAATCATAGTTTATAACCCAAATACAATTGTATATTATAATATCACAACGATTGTAATAAAATATCTGAATTTGGTTATTTTGGGTCACATGATCGTAATGTAACAAATGAAGATATTTTATTACCATTACAGAAATATGAAGTTAGTTGTAGCCAATCTACTTATTGCGTGATGAGGGCTTCTTCTTTCTGCTGTAATGCATTATTAATAGGTGTTGTGTCTCCAAGTTGAAGCTTTAGTTATCTGCAACATTATATATGAAGGATCGCATATACTGTCTTGATTCTTTTGATTTAATGATTGTAGGAAATTTTTTTCATATAGTTGTTATAAAATACGTTATGTACTTACATGTTTTTATATTTGTATTGTTTATTTTTAATATGTATTATGTTTATTTGTTATTGTTTGTTAATTTTTATATTTAAGTTATGAAGTAAAATGATTTTTTTACACATATAATTTGTATATATATCATTTGTTGGTATGTATTGAGTTTTGAATTGTATTAATTAGTATTTGCAGTAAGAGAACCCTA